>JAFISD010000078.1:0-121219 GCA_022560085.1 Helminthosporium solani
CCCCCCCCCCCACCCCCCCCCCCCCCCCCCCCCCCCCCCCCCCCCCCCCCCCCCCCCCCCCCCCCCCCCCCCCCCCCCCCCCCCCCCCCCCCCCCCCCAGGACCCACGCAAAACCTCATGATTTTCCCCTCCGGTCCCCTCCCCATAAAACACCCTCCATAGCCCATCCTCCAAAACCCTACATGGTATGCACCTTGCTATTCCTAGTCCAACTCCTAAAAACCTTGCCCTTCCACCAAAACAGGGCCCCAAACGAACACCACAGCAAAACCAAACTAGCATTCGTCATAATCGGCGGCACAAACCCAGCCTCCTCCACCCACAGCGTAATAAACTTGCTAAACCCATACCCCCACACATTCTTATTGACCGTGATGCTAACGAACAAGCTCCCGGCGACGGGTTTATAGCTGTCGACGGCATAGGTGCTCACGATGGAGGGGAGGGCAGCGACCTGGATGCCGGCGCAGGTGAAGCCGATTAGGACGATGGCTTCCCAAGGCCAGTGTCGCTCCCAGCCGACGGCTACGACGATGTTGCCGAGGTACATGATTATGATGTAGGGGATCATGGCTGGGAGGCGCATTTCGGGCTCGCGGATGCCGTTGTTGCGGCGGGTGGAGCGGGTGGAGACCCAGTCGCTGAAGGGGCCTGCGGTTGCGAGACCGATTATGGCACCTATGAGGATGGCGAAGTTCATGAAGCCTGGGGTTGGGTTAGGAGGTGCTTGTGTTGGTGTTTGGAAAGGGGTTCTCTTACCGATTGATTGTGCTTTGAAGTTATATGGTGGAGCGGCGAAAGCTTGACTTTGTGTCAAGTTCAGTGTGAGGAAAGAGCTGCAACTCCATGACACGACAAAGCTTGCAAACTCCACAATTGGGAAGGCGAAAAGCTTCCAGGGAATCCATAGATCGAGCAGGATACTCTTAAGCGGATGAGCATTTCTCTGGAAGAGAGCCCATTGCCACTTGACAGGAGTTCCCTTGCCCAAGTGAGGATCTCTAGCTGCCGTGTCTTCAGGTACAAGACCTTCGGTATTCCGTAGCGACGAGGTTGCCGTTGGAACTGGTTGAATGGTTTCAGAGTCATTAGGCCCATTGGATGTCGGCTTATCGACAGTCGTCGGTTGACCCTTTTCCAACACTGGTGGACTCTCGCTCCCCTCTTGTCTCACACCTTCGTCCACATGCGTCCTTGGGTACCTGGTTTCAGGGAACAAGAACACGACCATGACAAAGCTCAGCCCAAGTATAGCAGTATTGAGCCACCAGAAGCTCCTCCACCCCACATTCTCCGCCATGACGCCCGAGATGATGGGTCCCAGCATGAGACTTCCCGTGTACACGACCCAGTACAACGTGTTCCACTTACCACGGTCATGCAGGAAGAAGATATCGGCGATGACGGCAGGCATTATTGTTTCCGCGGGCCCAGCTCCGATGCCGTTTACGACACAGGCGCCCATGACTGAGCGTTGACGTACAAGTTAGTCTATGTCTCACGTAAACTTCAGACGCCAGCAGTACGTACAGGAGCCATATGATCCAGCTTTCGCTCGCCAAATGGAAGTTCCAAAGTTGATCATCTGCGAGAGGATGTAGACTGGTCGTCGGCCGAAGGAAGAACTGATCGGTACCCTACACATGAACAATTGTCAGAGAGTCCTTCCAAACACCATCATAACCCATTCATCCTCACGAAGCGGCACGTCGACTCACCATATAAAGTTACTAAACCCCAGCACTAAGATACAAATACCAGTGAATTGCACGGCGTCCGCAAGCGAGCATTGGAAGGTTTCCATCAATGCTGGAAACATAGGCGCCAAAGCCAGTGGCCCGAAGCCCTGCGTAAACGTGACTATGGCAGCACTGGTGATGCATGCGCCTTTCCAAAGCGGGCTCCAGTTCAGTGGATCATGGGGGTCTGCAGTAGGTTGAGGTACGAGTACAGTTCGTCCGGCGCCTTTAACGAAGTGGTGACTGCCTACATCCGTCATGACTTCAGTGCCGGGGAGGATGGTCGTGTGAAGTTCATTTTCAAGGCTTTTGCGCTCCTATAGGTGGGTTGTTAGGGAAAGATTTGGACAATATAATGGGATGGGATGGGAGGTGAGAAGTGTGTATACCTTTGCATCATAATTCGTTTCCATGATGGGCGATGTCTGCCCTCTCGCTCGCTCAATCTCTTCAACCAAGGTCTGACAGTAAGTAGCAAAGATGGTAGCTAGCTCAAAAAAGTAACCTCTGGCTCATAATATATCCACCAACCCAGCGATTTCTCAGCGGCACGATTCCGCCTTCTCCTAGTGTAGCCAATAACCGAGGGTAGATATAGCGCTCTGCACGGCGTCCGTTCCCAGTAGGTAGATAGACTGATACCATGCAAGTTCGTGGCTGAAATCCAGGACGTATCTGCACGTCGTCTCCGTCACCGAACGTGCGTATACGATTCCAAAAAGTAGCAGGTCGTTTCTACGCCCCAGTAAGCAAGTATTTATAAGTAAGTAAGTACACCCAAACCCAAAACACGTACCAAGTTCGAAAGAGGGAAAAAACCAACACATACCTGAATAATATATACGCAACCTTTACACCAAAACCAAACTTAAAGAACGTCCTATCCTCTCACAATTCCATTCAATCGAAAGACAAAAAGGTAAACTGCGCGTGCGTGCGTGTGTGTGCGTGTGAGCGTGACTTTCTACCAGTCAAATAACTACAATGTTAGATGTCTGGGTAATAATCTGCTACGCTTCTTCCACTGACAGTAGCTCCCGCAATACCAGAGCGCTCCAGAACCCCTTTAGTACCCACGCCACACACCCTCACCTACTGCGCGCCTCCGTCCCCCTTCTCCCCCCCTCTAGCTGGCATCACATGCGCGTTCGCCCCAGGCGCAACGGATGAAATGCGGCAGTTGATACGACGATGGAAAACGTACCAGTCGCACGGTAAACCATGCTGGCTAGGTCGCGCAGCGCGGACCTTCCGAGCCGACGGGGCTACAGCGTGCTGCCCAAACTCTAAGGATACTCTAGAGTATTAGAGGCGGAGATTGAGTTTTCCTATTTTTCTTTCTCTTTTTTTTTTCTGGGGAATTGATGTCGAGATTGACCTTGTTACTTTTCCTCCTCTCCTTTCGCACCTCTCACCCTACATGTCCATCACCCTACCTACGTATCCTGAGAAGTATATATGTAGTTACAAAGTACCCCAGCTTCCCCACCTGTACAAGAATTAATGATTGGATGAATGAATGGAATACATCAATACTATCAAATTCGAAAAATTACGCCCACACACAATAACAACCCATCTATCTCCCTCCCCCCCCCCCCCCCACCTCCCACCAAACCTAACCTTCACCCGCGCCCTAGCCTCAAAAACGCGGCAAATCCCCAGCCCGCCTACTCGGAGCCCCAAGCCCCCGAGGGCGACAAGAGAACATGCATCGGACTCCACCCACGCAAAGTGTACTCGCTATTTAGTAATTAGTCAACGGCAGCGCGAGCATTGAATGTAGTAGAAAGGAGCGGACATGACGTCAAGGGGCGTCGGTGTGGCGTTGAATGCGGGGGGGGATAGCAGGGAGGGATCTTGTGAGCTTGTCTACTCGCTATTGAGTATATACTCTGTACGGAGTATTGTACAATACAATGCAATACAGAGTACAATACCAAAGGGCGAGTGAGAACCACACACCCACACGCCCCTACTTGTGTATTAATAAACTAAGTATTGAAGAATCCATGTATGCATACGGGGTAATTAACTACTCCGTACTTGCAACCAAATACAGACGAGAACACGCATACAGAGTATTACTCCGTATGAAAGAGCGAGTATCATCCATTCCAGACGTGGAGACTGGTTCCATTGGATCGCTGCGTCTGGACTAGATGGATACTAGTACTCCGGCCGTCGTCGATATGTACTCCATACTGTACAATACAATACAGGGTGCGGAATAACTGGATGGGAATATGTGGCTAATCGGCAGTGAATTGAACTGACTTTGGCCAATCATAGGGGGGTGATTACTTGGGTTGATGCCCCTGCGTGCCTGTGGCTCTGACCTGGTAGCCAATACGGAGTAGAGTTGGGTATGATTCTGGTTAGTGGGGTGGCCTTTTTTTGGGATTGGTATTGGCTATACGGAGTACTCCGTACACTGTGGGACTACTTACATAGGGGTACGTGCCGGTGAGCCATTTCATTCCCTTAGGTCGTGCTCTACGGAGTACTAGATATATATTTAGATGGATGGGATAATTATATTATGGAAGCACATCATCTTCGAATTCCCTATACAGAGCACAGAGTACAAAAACGCTTATTTCGACAACCCCCCAGGCTTGGAATTCAAACATCTATTGAATGGGATTGAAAAATGCTCATCCGCTTTCATGCCGCTTACATCTACACATCTACACATCTGCCCATCTCATCAAAAGTAAGAAACGAAAAGGCTAATTAAACTCGGTTCCCGCGCATGCCAGCGCGCTCGAGGGAGGGAGGCAAACGCCGTATAATCAATTAGATGCAGAACAGAACAAACAGTGCCGACATGCGGGGCACGAGGTATCATCGGATAAATGGGGTGTGTGTGCATCGTACCCGTTCTAGCAGGGAAACTTCTGAGCCTTCGTTTCATTTGTTTCATAGAGCTCCAACATGGCCCGATATAGACAGACGCTCGTATGTCGTCGTTCCAACATTCACTTCTTCCTCTATACATCCTGGGTACTGATAGTGATAGTTTATTGTTTGAGAGTCGCGCTGTTCGTGCTCCCAGTCCTCTTCCATCCTCCCCAGCCCCATCCTCCGGCCGCTGGAGTCGTCGTAGCTGGAGTAGGGGTCGTCGTCGTTAAGGATGGAGTCGTGGCAGGTGCTGCCGTTTGTGATCTACCGATTCCCCATCCCCAACCACCCTCTGTGCTCGCGGGTGCTTTGGTCTCTGCAGCAGGAATGACAAGAGGTGTTGTGCCCCCATTCGACACCATCTTCCTCAGGCTTTCGAATTTGTTCTTGTATTCCTCAAGCTCTTGTCTAGCAACTGCTTCCGCTGTCTTTGCATTCACCAATTCCAGGAGAAGGGCCTCGCTATCAGCAGGCGGTTGGCTGTCGGACGGAGGGAATTGTTGCGTCGCCAAGGAGGAAGTTCGTTTGGTGAATGGTAAAGCCTTTTGCGACTTGGTCGACTTGGTAGAGGCAGTGCGACCAAGACGAAGCTCGCGGAGGCCGCCCGTGCTGGACATTGTGCTATCTGTGGTATTCGATCGTGTCAATGCTGGCGACGTATCAGGTGTCGATTCAGGCCAGGGAGATGAGCCCTTTCGAGCGCTTTGTCGATATTCCTGAAGCGTCTTCTCAAGTTTCTGATTTTGATTATACGAATCTTGCAGACGTTGCCGCGCATCCTTGAGTGCTTCGCGTGAAATTTGTAGGTCGGCTTGTGTATCGTTCTGCTCCCTTGCTATTGCCTGTGCACGGAGCGTCTCCGAATTGAGTTGCTCTTTCAAGCGGGAGAGGTTCTCGCGCAAAACCTCCTTGGTCTCGAACATGGACGATGCGCGATGGTGTGTTTGGTGGGATGGAAACCTTTTGTCCAAGGCCTCGGCGGCTTCTTTGACATCTTCCGGAGCGACATGAGTCGTTGCAGAGAGTTCTTCATCAGCAGGTGGTGTAAGCGTAGCAGCGGTGATGGTCGTTCTGCGGCGCGATGCTCGGCTCGACGGCGTAGCGAGTGACGAATGTTTCTTGCGGAATTTTTCGACGACGGCTCGCACGATGCGATGGTCTTCTTTCCGGTCCTCTCGTTGCTTCTGCAGCGCAGCTTCGATTTCGCTGTTCTGGCGCTGCAACTGGCTCACCGACATGAGAAGCTGCTCGATCTGATAGTGCAGATCTCGGTCTTTCGCCGAATGACCCATCCTGATGGACATGGCTGAAGATTCATGGCCGGATTTGAACGATAGAGCGTCGCCCGAGGAGCCGCGCGAAATCTCGGTAAGTGTTGTGCTTTGCGTGTTTGTCGACATTTCCGATCCATCGGTCGAGTTGAGGGTCGCAAGACTTTGCTTTGACGGGGTTCGGCGTAAAAAGCTGACAGGCCTCGATGGTGCTGACAGGCCGGGGCTGAGCGAGACGGATTTTGTCGAGGAGTTGGACGGGCCCCACAATCGACCCAAAAACGAGGTTGCGCTTTTTTGCACCTTTGACTTTGAGATGTCTCTCTCTTGTTCCTCGCGAAAACTCGTTTCCAAGCCTTGTAGCCTCTCGCGTGTTACATCGTTAGTAAAGCTGACCAGGTCGTTGACGAGGTCATCGGCTGAATTCGCGTTTCGTCCATACGGATCCCACAGCGAGCGGCCCAAAAGCAGCTGCATTACATCTTCAAACTCGGACAGAGCCAGTATCTTGGACTCGTTCCTCTTCATGAGTGCGAGGGCAACTCGCATTATTGTTTCCGATGCACCCTCGGCGAATAACACATCGTAGATACGGAACAACATGGGTAATGGACATGTGACTGCGAAAAATGACAGGAACCACTGTGATAGGTAAGCAGATTCCACCTGCAAGAGATCCAGGTGAGCAGCCAGCTTCGGCATGTGCTGGCTCAGCAGCCGCTGAAACTGGAATATTCGAAGGTGTAAGCCCGAAAGATCGGGCAAAAAACATGACCGTAGGTCATAGTCTTCCATTAGTCTGTAACGAATGAGTACACGTCTTGGTATAAGTTTTGCAAGTGTACGCACCTGACAAGCACGCAAAAGGCTTCCTTATCGCCCATCTGCATCAGCAGCGGACCGACCAAGAAGCCGAGACCCTGGCAGTAGCCGATCTTGTTGTCGTACAGGCTGAAGCACTTGAGCACACGCCCGAGCATCTTCTGGCCTTCACCCTCTGGGTCTTTGAACATTTCTACGCCTGGAAAACTCCGACCCAGGTCTTTGTTGATGATGTTCTCGTAAGGACTCGACTCTCCGCAGAGTTGATCATATTGATCCTCAATCAACTTGGCCCTCGCCCCTGACGCACTCTGCCACACCACTCCCCGCAGCGGCGCAGGTATACCTCCACGTATCTTGTTGAGGGTGAGTGTCGGGAGCCGCTGTATCGTCTGAGGGTAGTCCCGCACGAGGGCGGCCCAGAACTCGAGCTCCGTCATGGGAGGCGGGGAGGGTAGTTGGGAGAAGCGAACGTCGGCGGTGTCATTCTCTACGAGACGCTTGATCTGGCTGATGGATGGAGGTCGAGACTGGCTGCGGGCACGAGCAAGAGGATTCATCTTGGTCCCGGCCTTGGAATCGGTCATGATGGCGTTGTTTTCTTGTTCGAGGCGGGCCAGCAATAATGCCATGGCCTATGTATATAGTTAGTGCCAACGTCCCGTAGTGTCCGGTGCTGGCAATGGCCTGGGCGGCCGGCTTACCTCGTCCTGGCCGTCCTCCTGCGGCTCTTGCTCCTCCTTTCTCTCCAGCTCAGCCCAATCTACATGTGCACTCTGACTGGAATCCATGCTGTTGCTCCTCCTCGACCGCGCGGGCGACTTTGATTCACGCGGACTGTCAGTGTCTTCCAGGGAAATGATGGGGCTTTCAGCGGGCGGCGTCGTGTCAATGTGCTGGCTCCGGCGGCGGCCGAACGCTGCCATGATCTCAGCAGAGTTGGTGCGCGAGGATAAACGCTTCTCGTCTAGCATGATTTCGGGTTGCGGCAGTCTAGGCGAAACAACAACGTCGGACTCGGAGAGTGGGACCGTCACCATTGAGTCGGTCGGCAGGGGCTTGCTATCAGCATGGGTTCTGGGAGCGCGGTCGATGTCGGCCTTCTTCGTGACGTGTGTGTCCATCGCTTTCTCGCCGTCCATGGGTGGCTGACCGAGACGCTGCAATTACGGCTCTGGCATCTGCAGGCACGGTCCGGGATGGGCGAAATTTACTTTGTGAAGAGCTCGTCAGGTTGTAGTACTAGACGAGTAGCGGCACGTCGAACCAGCAGGTTGGGGGGGGACAGAGGGATTGACTGCGGCGGCGACCAGTGGGCTGTCAGAGGCTGGCGGCGACCCTGTTTCGAAAGAGCGTGGATGCTAGGAATCGCGTGGTGGGCGATGAAGCAAAACAAAGCACGGTGGATGGAATGAGTGGATCGATCAATGCTAGAAATGAGCGACTGAAATCACATCAGGCCGAAGGAGGGGACACCTTGAAGAAGGACAGGGAGTAGGACGACGAGCAGGAAGAGGAGGAGGAGGAGGCGTGGAGGCCCTGAGCGTAAAGGGGACAGAGAATGGGGTGAATGACCATGTTCGCTATCAACCATGGCGCTTGGCGAATTAATCCGTCGGCTGTGACGGGCCACAGACTGGCTGAGGCACACATAGATGGACAATGGCCCATCACCCATCCGTTCCTGTTCAGGCACTGCACTGGACAAAGCTGCTGTTCTCACCAGACTCCGATTCATCCTATCGTATCCCGTCGTGGCTGGGTTGCAACGAACGAGGTGATGCCCAGCGAGCCCGCAAGCCAGTAGGATAGATGTGGACGAGACGAGTAATTACATGCGTTCCGTGTTATCTACCAGCGAAAACAGAGCCTCAAGTAGTTACTATACTCCGCACAAGTAAACACAACACGCCGCGTCCACGCGACTCTTGACACACCCACCACCACAAGAACCAAGGCCTTGATACCTACACATGTCTGCCAATAACGTGCTTGGCCTGGGGATGGATGGCCGCCATGCAAGCCCCCGAACCAGCATCAGATGCTGTAGCCAAGCGCACGACTCGACCCACTCCACCACACTGTGCCACCCGACTCTGCAGAATCTCGTCGACCTCGCGACGCGTGTAACTAACAGTCCAACCAAGCACCTAAGCATCTATCTAGTACGGAGTGGAGAGCAATGTAAAGTCAAGTGAGTGGCAAGCCGACGCCGTAGACTTGCCGACACTTGCTCCCCACATTATTTCCGCATCTCAGCGAAGCATTGATAGGGGTAGCTCGTCCATGGATCTGATCGCCGCCATGTACTCGTCTAATTATACTCCGTATATGAGGAGTGGAGGAGTACTCATCTAGCATATGATTGCAGGCAAACAAGGCGCAGATCGTATAACAAACACAGTCCAGTCATCATCCAGATATCTACAACCCATAAGAACACATGCAAAGTACTTCATACAAGGTCATCCATCCATAAATATCCCTCCACATCTTCATTCCATATGTCCCCTATTACACCACCATCACCCATCATCAACGCGCACGTCTACAAGTGATTTTAGTATTTCGCACATAGTTGTCTGTGAATTCTAAATATACTCCTGTACCCCCCCAACCCAACAACTCTCGCCCACTCCTCCCCCCTAAACAATGCCTCTACCCCCCCATCATGCCTTATTACTCCCTTCCCCTCCCCTCCCCTCCCCTCTCATCCCCCATCTATATTCTACCTACCTAGATACCCCCAAACCCCCATGACGTCAGCAAACCCACCACCACCCATCCAGTCCCCATCGCAACATCACCGCAACCATCCACAGTGCAGACCGTCGCCGACCACCATGCCACCATACATTCCGCATTGTACCTGCATCTCCGTCTCACGTACCAACCATCCATCCATCACTCGCCTAAATCAACTCTGTCGTTGATGCCGGCATGTACAGAGTACACACATGACTAGATGCTGGCATCCCTCCCCTCCGCACCCAATGCCTGTCCGCCTAGATACCTGTGTACATGGACATCATCCTTTATTACCCGCCCGCATCCCACACGCACCCACGCACCCAACATCGGACTTTTCCCCCAACACCCGAGCAAACAAACGCCCCACTAACTAGTTACTATACTTATTACTCCGTGTGTCCGTACACTACATACATATCGGCTCGCAGCAAGCGCAGGCGGGAAATCATGGCAGTTGGGTCGTCGTGAAACGCTCGCTTTTGACCTATTTAGCTAGGTATTCCCTGTGGTGCCTGTGGTGCCTGTGCTACATACTGGCAGAGCGAGCGAGGGAAATCAGGGGGGTCACGGGGTGTGGCTTTTTGCCTTGTCTCGGGATTCGGATGTTTGGATATCACGGTACATGTTGTGCATGTGTTTTGTGTTTTGTGTTTTTTTTGTAGTGCGACATGGGGGATCTATGGGAGAATAGAGACATGTAATATCGGTTGCATGCTTGTATACTTGATCGATATGTACATGGTGGAGTGGGTGAGTAGGTGTTGATACTTACTCGGGGTGTCAGGTAGGTTAGGTAGCTAAGTACTTATCACATGATACTTGACCAAACGACCGTTTCGAAATCGCACGCGAGAACGAATATGGACGGACTGGTAATTACTTGGATGATCCTCTCTCTTTTCATTCATTCTCTATGTATTGTATTTGTGGAAAATGTTGGTTGTGGTTTAAATTACTTTGGGTAGATAGCGTTCGTCGGTTGAGGGTTTCGTACTTGTGGCAAGAACCACCAACCAGCATCCAACATGCCAAGTGCAACCAAGTATAAACAAGTATCCCAATTTGATTCAATATCCATTCATTCCTACTACAACCAATCCCCAAATGAACTAAACAAACAGCACCAAGCCAGAGAGCGAGTCAGCCAGCCAGCCAGCCAAGAATGCGATCAATCCATCCATCCACCATCCATCATCCACCCTTCTCTTCCCCATCTACTTACTTCCTCCCCCGCCAGCTAGCCCCGCCAACAAACCAAGCAGTCTCAACCACGCCCACCCATCAATCAGCCAACTCAAGCCCGCAAAAGCGAGCGAGTCAAAGCCTCAATCAAGACAGCAGACGCAGGAATCCGCCCAGTCCGCACGCAGACAAGCCGAGAAGAGAAGGGAGGAGAAAGAAAGAAAGAAAGAAAGACAGCGTAGAAGACGAACGATGAACGAATCCAGACCAGCAAGGCCCCGCATGAAGCGAAAAGATGCAGAGAGAGAAAACCAAAGCAAGGTAACAGGAAAGGAGAAGAAGAAGAAGAAGAAGGGGAAAAAAAGAACCCATGCAATGCAAAAAAAAAAAAACACGTCAAAACCCCCTTAGAAATGCAAATGAGCTCCATCCCCATCCTTGAAAATCAACACGCCGTAACCAACCCAGCCCAACCCAGACACCGTCTTAATAGCAAACAAAACTCCGCGAATGAATTTTCAATCTCTCTTGCTCGTCTTCAATCCACTCCATCATCTCTAGTAAACTCCCGTAAACTCCCTATCCGCAGTATCCTCGCAGCCCTCCCAAGGCAACTCATCATCCTCCAGCTCCTCCTCATGGAAGCTCTGGATAGTAACCTTCTTAGACTTCTTCTTCTCCGTCTCGTTGGTCTTGGCTTCGGCATCCTTGCGCACACGCTCCGTGACCTCTTCGACAAACTGCTCGCTGATATCTTCGTCTTTCTGGCCCTCGAGTGCGTCGTACAGATTGTAGATCTGTTCGTCCTTTACTTTGATCTTGGAGAGAAGGGTGGCAATGCCCTGCTCATAGCTGATACGCTGTTTGCGGCCCATGCTGGGATCGTGAGTTTCAAGCATGGCCCGTGCAACTGCGAGCTCCATGTGGAGATGGGCACGTTCGTCGCACAAGCCCTTGACAACAAGAGCAAGAGCATCCGATGGTGATTGAGTAGGTCGGAGAGTAGCATCTACGTCGTCGGGCATACGTGCAGAGACAGGTACAAGCTTCGGAATGCGTAAAGACTCCTCCGTAGCATCGGGATGGCACACGGTGCAGTTAGCGTTGTCGTGCGTTTTTGAGTTGATCTTTTGAGTCAGGTTGCCTTGAGTCGCCTGTTTGTGCGCCTCAATTTTGAGATCCGGAACAATAAACGCAGATGTCATCTCGGTGGGAACGCTGCGGCGACGGCGGCTTGTGTTGCTAATGACTGACTCATCGATAGTGTGATCCGCATTCTGTCCTTCAGGGTTGGACACATTGCCGGTAAATTCCTCGTCGAACTGAGTAGCATTTGTCTTGGTCGAAGTCATATCCTTCATAGATGACTTGCGCGGCAGGGAAGACTGGCGGGCACTCCTCGCAGAAGCAACGGAACGGACAGTATCCTCCTGGGTACGTTGTCCATTTCGAGTGGCATCCTCGCGATCTTGACGTGTAGATTGGATAGTGTCTTCGCGAAAGTGACGATTCGACCGAACAGTATCATCCCGGGCCTGTCGCTCGGAACGATTGGTGTCTTCACGCACCGTCTGCTCCCGAGATACAGATGTCGCACGATCACGAACGTTCATCCGCTCTTCCTCCAGTTGACGACGGAGCTGGGCAATTAGGCCAGGGTCAATCTCGCTCAACTGGGTGAGGTCCAAATCCGGAGGCGACTGAACAGCCTTGGAGGTAGCATACTTGCCAGAAGCAGCACCGCTCATGAGATATGGCGAACGGGGCGTACGCGGCGCAAGAGAAATGTCAGTCGTAGACTCGACGTCGCTCTCCACCTCGGCGGTCCTAACCTGAGGAACAGGCGTGGACACGCTGCGGCCAATGCTGGTGGGCATGGAGGTATGCGAGGTCCTGGAGATCTTGATGTAGGGCTTCTTAGGGCTCTGTTCAATACGGGTCTCCTGGAAGGAGGCATTTGCCCTGCTAATGCGCGACTCCTCTGCGACACGGCTCTTGAGACGGGCTACAGTGTCCTCACGTCGCTGGCTAGGTCTACGCTGAATGAGATCTGCCGTTGCTGATGGAACGCTGGTTTGTCCCCTCGCCTCTTGTTGTAAACTTAAGATCTCGCGTGTCATATCCGACACTTGCTTAGCTTGCGATACCTTTCGCTTCATCGCCTTCTCTTTCTCCGACCATCGCTGCTGGTCCGTCTCATGCTGGGTGGTCAACTCGGCAAGCTCTTGTCGAAGCTGCTCGTTATCATGTCGCATGGCATCGTTGGGGTGCTCCTGAGTCATGTCCTGGAAGTGCCTGATTGTCTCATCACGCCGCTCAACCCGAGACTTTAACGCTGCCTCAGTATTTGACCAGTGACGCAGATCATCTTCGCGCTTGGCTTTGAGGTTGTTCAACTGAGCCTTGAGAGCCTCGTGGTCGGCTTTGAGCCTGGAATACTCGGCTTGCTCCCGGCGTGCCTTGCGAAGTTCGACATCATTGCGGGCGAGTTGCTGAGTGTGCTCATCATGTTCAGCGCGCACACGAGCCAATTCTGCCTGGAGGTTGAGATTCTGTCGCTGGGTAGCGTCGTCCGTCTGGTCAATCTGTCGACGAAGTTGCTCGTGCTGTGTACGAGCACGGGTCAACTCAGCCTGCAGGGATGCATGTTGTCGCTGCGTCGCGTTTTCCGTCTCGTCTGCTTGTCGACGGAGCTGGACCGTCTCTTCGCGATGCTGAGCTTCCTCATGCTCTAACTGATCCCGGAGCGCCTCGTTATCGGCGCGAAGAGAGTCAACTTCTTGACGGAGCGCATCATTCTCCGAATACAAAGCTTCTTTATCCACCTTTAGCTCCTCGCATGTCTGGAAAGCAACACCAAGTTGGCTGGCCATGTTGTCGCGTTCAGTACTAAGGCGCTTCTTCTCGATTTCAACAACGGCAATCTTGCGTTCGGTACGATCGAGCTTTGTACGGAGAGTTTGGACTGTGGCATCGAGACCTGGTATAAATTAGCGTTGAGCCTCCGCTGTAATGTTTGTATACTTACGTGTCTTCTCAACCTTCCAAGAGCTCCTACCAGAGCCCTCACCGTCGGTGGAGCCCAGTCCGCTATCACTACGCCTCAGCCTCTCTTGAGCTTGCGTGGTGGCCCTCAACTCGATCAGCTCCAGTTCTTGCTCCTCAATGCGTTTCTCCGCCTCAGCACGGTCACGCTCCATTTCCGCAACCTTATCCTGCAACAACTGGAGTCCAGCAAAGATGACCTTTTCTTCCTGAGCAATTGGGACACTGTCGACTTTGACGAAGTTATTCGGGCGGCCGCTTCCATTGTTGGCACCACCAAATCGCGATCGTGTTGAAGCATTCTTGGAGAACACGGGAGTACCGTCCTCGAACACGCCAGAGACAAGCTCGGTGAGATTGGGTAGATCGGGGAGGATGAAGGACTGGGCGGTCGGGTTTTGGGTGGCGGTGGCAGGTCGAGATCGCGGGGTCGCAGTCGCGCGTGGAGAAGCATCAACGGCACCACCAGTCTGGGGAGAGGCATGTCGCTTCATGTTCCCCCATCGCGTGCTCTTGGAGCTTGTATACGTGACTGTTGGTGGGCGCTCTTCGAGCATCGATGACTCCTCTGCCGACACCTTTGCATGGAGCTGTGCAAGCGAAGCACGCTTCCGCTCTTTACCAGCCAATGCTGGAGAAGTGCGCGAGTTAGTCGGACGTGGGGACGCGTTCGCATTCATCTCTGCATCGTTCCGTGACGCGCGTCGGATCTGTGCATCGCGCCTCAAGCTTCCCGCCTCGGCACCCAAAGGTTTGCGCGGGCGGCCGGATGGCGGCGTCATGTCGTAGAGGCTGTCGAAGCCGCGATTGTTTATTTTGGCGGGCGTGCTACGGTTGCTGCGAGGTAGTCCACGCGCCTGCTCTATCGAAATGTCGTCCTCGTCGGAAAAACTCTGGCCGTCAAAGTCGCCGAACTCCTTGTTTACCATTGAGGTGTCTGGGTTGGGCGGCTCCGAGCGCATCGGCTGCCAGGTGCCCTGCTTCTTTGCCGTGGAGCGAATGCGTGGGTAGTGGGGTAGATTTGGTAGTGTGTTTGTGTCCTCGGCGAAGTTTTGTTGTGTTGAGTGGAGGACCTCGTCGTTGTTGAAGAAGTCGGCTGTGCTAGTGTTGCTGAAGCCCGAGCGCACAGTGGGATTTGAGTCGGTCGGTGCGGGCAGAACGGGTGAAAGTGACCGCGAACTGAAGTCATGCATACTGTTTGAAAGCTCCCGAATTGCTCGCGCTTTCCCTTCCAAACTCTGCGGTGGAGAGGACTGCATTTGGTAAAAGTGAGGCCGTGAGCAGCCCAGGTGCACACGCGTCGCGTCCTAAATACGGTGTTAGGGGATAGAAAGATATGTTCCGTAAGTATAGAACAGGCAACAAAAATGTCGTCCAAAGGAGCTATCCAAGCCAGGTTCAATTGGGCGACCGGTGCAGGGTGTGTGGAAAGTACAGTATGGGTTGAAGATGTCGGAAGTCAGAAGATGGGGAGGAATAACATCGGGTGTAAACAGACCATTTCACCGACGCTAGTCCCAATGCGCCGCATGACTTCACCAACCAATCAATGCTGCATACATCTACGTATTATATGATTAGTGCATGTATGCATGCAATCGATATCGTATCGTTTCGATAACAAGAATACGCCAAGTAATAGCAAGTGGTATCCCGCAGCCCATCATTTGACCTCCCAAGACACCCGCCGCAAACACAGCCGATCCCACCGCACCAAGAACCCCACAACCACCACGTGACATATCAACAACACCGAACTACCACCCAAGCCGCCCAGATACCTTCCACGCATCCCTCTCATCGTGATTCCCAACCCCATACCCAACAAGTCCAAAGAAGCAAAACAGAGCATTGGATATGCCACCCAAGGATCTACCGCAAAGGGCTGGCAAGGTCCCAACAATGAAAACACTTTTGTAATGAAAACAGCAATCTTCGCTACTCCAACAAACGCCGGGCTTTGCAGGAATTCTAAAAATCTCTTGGGTGCCGATTGGGATGGGAGTGGAGGCGGAGGTAGCATTAGACGCGGAGAGCGCTGGGGGGAAGGCTGACGATGTACTTGTGGTGGTGGTAGATCCACTTTCCGAGGATGTAGGATAACAGAGCCTTCAGGCGATGGCCTTCTGTGCTTTGATTGATTGCGGGGCGGGCTAGGAGAGGAGTGGTTGCTGACGGAGGCGGAATTCCCGAGTTTAGAGCGACCAGGGCGGGTGTAACTAATTGAGTTCCTATGACGAGCTGAAGGTTGCGCTGGGCTGGGTGACTCTAATCGTGATATCCTAGGGCCCATATCATCCAGACTAGACGGGCCATTGAACCCACTGAATTCATCCAGAACAGACGGCGACTTCAACGCTATCATAATCTCTTCAGTCGTAGGTCGATCAGCGGGGTTCAAAGCCAGCAGATGCTTGAGTGATCCATATAGTTTGTCTGGGAGATCAGACCGTACTCGTCGCTCGTCTTCGAATCCAGCCCAAGAGGAAATTTCAACTCGGAGCTTATCCAAGTCTTCGTTGTCCTCATCAATACCATCCGCCTCTTGGTACGGGAGCCGTCCAAAGCACATGAAATAGACAATCATGCCGAGCGAAAAGATGTCCGACTTGATCGTAAAATTGCCCAGAGGCCCATTCGGTATGACGTGTTTCAGTACCTCCGGTGCGCAATACGAAATCGTGCCTGTAGCACCCGTACTTTTCCTCGCCACATTCGCAACCTGCACTTCTCCGAAGTCGCTGACCAACACTCTGACCTTGCGTCCAGTGTTATGTAGCAAGCAGTTGCTTGGCTTGAGGTCTCGATGTATATATCCGTTGGCGTGTAGATGATTCAGACCAGATGTAATATCCTTGAAGAACGATATAATCTCTTCGAAATGCATCCGCTTCTGGCCGTTCAAATCATGCGGATCTTCCATCTGCCCTTTCGATCTTCTTCTCAGTCTTTCCTTCATTTGCTCGGTCGTCATCGTCTTCTTCGAGTCGCCCAAGACGTAGCTCTGCAGGTCCCCGCCATTGCAGTATTGCTGCATGATGAAGGCACAAGGCACGCTCGGTCCAAAGGTCGAAATCTTGTAGTCTTCCAGCCACACATGCCGATACGAAACCAGATTCTGATGCGACAGATTCTGCAGCAATTGTACCTCGATCAGAACCTTTTCAAGCCATTCGTGGTCATCGCCCACAGGCACGCGCTTGCAGGCGAACAAGCCCAGATTCACGCCATCCAAGACGTGTCGCACAAGCAGCACCACGCCCTTCCCTCCTCTCCCGAGCTCCCTCTCTTCCTCAAAGAAGGTTTTGAAATAGCCTGGGCTAAACGCCTTTGCGGAGATGCCGTGTTGTTTCGTAGGCGCTGGCCCGCTGCCTACAAACTCCGCTCCATGGGGTACATGCAGTGCCGCATCCCCAGTTTCTTCGTCTGCTTCCTCGACCTCTGCTTCCCGGAATCGTGTAGGAGCAGCCAGTTGTTTATGCGGCGAGCCGGGTTGCGACACTTCGGCTGATCCCGGATGACTTGTACGCAGCATCTGGAAGTAGCTCGGGTTAACAAAAGCCGGGGCGGCATCTTGGAATGTGGCATGATCGTTGGTGGCATCGTCAGAGTCAGACGTATCGTGGTGTGGAGAGTCACGATAGGAACGATGGCAATAGGGACACGATGTAGGGTCGACGACAGAGTGCGAGGCGTCACGGAGGGAGAGTTGCTTTGAGCGCTGGTCGTAGACTACCACTGCAGAACCATGACGCCTTTGCTTCCGTCAGCGAGAGCTCCATGCCTCTCAGAAAAAGCAAATTGATACTCACAGCACAATCTCCCTCGACTCCGCGGGAACATATGGTACTAGTGACATCTGGGGCTGACGCTCGCGCTCGGGCTCGCGATCATCCATCTACTACGAGGGTTCAAATGACGATAGAGGTTACGAGGTCGTCGCGGTCGTCGCGGTTATCTCAACGACTGCGGGGAAACAGCGGCGGGGTTCCCAAGCTTCTCGTGCGATGTTGTTTCTCGCACAAATCCAGCGACGACGATGCGCTACAGTTCGCATGGCTCCAGTGTTATGTGGCACGGCAACCGTGCTTGTTGTTGTCGGAGGGGAGAACAGTGGCAAAGCAGGGGAACGATGCCCGCTTGGGAAATCTGTATACGAGTCATGTCCGTGTGCATCACCTGTTGCCCTTTCCAGCACTTTTCCGAAGCTGATCTTACGCCTCAACAAGGCTGAGAGATCTACCCAGGCTGTGACAGGCTTGGCGATGCTTGGATAACCCTACCATTCACTCTTGTTCCCTGGGAGCCGACTTTTACTAGAAAACAAACAAACCAAGTTACAACCCTGGATGTACGGATCATCCATGGATATATATATACGTGTCCGATATTTACAATCCTCCGAGAGTGCACAGCCATGACAACAACAAACAAACCAAGTTACTACCTTGATATACTTCACATCCAATATCCATGACCCTACGAAGTACAAGAACCGCAGTTCTTGTAGGTAGGTGGTAGAGTGGAGCTTTGGATCTTGCTTTTGGGGGTGTCCATCTTACCCGATTCCCTTCTTTCAACAAGTAGCACACGCATTGATTCTAGGTGGCATTTACAAGAAGTTCTCATGAGCTATTGCAAGGCTGCAAGGGGATACATCTACGAGCCGGAGAGCTAGAGCCGAAGCTGAGGTACCTACATGTATGTAATTGGGTAAGCTACACAGTAGCTGCTTGACATTATCCAGCCGCCATTACAAATGATAGATTGATAAGTCACGGAATCTATTCAATTGTTGCGGATATATATACTCCGTAGCCTTCATAGAACTAACTGGAACCGTGGGTGGTACATCACATTTGATGCAAAGATTTAGAAAAAGTACACAGAGGCTCGAGACTTGTAAAGATATCATTTGCCCCATCACATAAGACAGAAATAAAATGTATACTTCATAATCTCAAGAGACTAAGCCCATCCTCGTTCAAGCAAGTCTGTATACATTTTCGTTTTCATCTTTAAAAAGTCGGTATTGATTTTGTCTCCCGATCAAAGGTTTGTTAGCCTCATTCCTTTGTCCACGATGCTGCAGTACCATTCCTCAGCTCCCCTTGTCCACCCTCTAAATCAAACTCTTGATGGTCTGACCGGCCTCAAACACCTCTCCCTTCTCCAACTTCTGCCAGCCCTGCACGGTTCCAACTTCCACGCAGATCATCTGCTTGTACCCATCATCCGGGGAGAAGTCACCCATCGACTTAGCCTTCTCGATCCACGGGTTCCAGACAACTGTATCCTGCAAATTGTCGCGCACAACGTCGAATCGTGGCTTTCCGTCCTCAACCACAGAGGTGGTGTTTTGCGGGATTGATGCGTAGACGCGGTCGACTTCACCGGTGATGGTGACCGAGTTGTCGGATTGCTTGTGCGTTGTTGCGTTTAGGACCTTGTCAACGTAATCAACACCTAGGAGGCCATTGACGGCAACCTTTGAAATGTCCTATCCTTGAATCAGCACGGCTCCGGTCTTGGCTCATGGCTAGGGAGTCCAAACATACGTTGATCTTCAAGTACGTGTGGAGCAAGAACTGAAATTCGAAGCTCTGATCGCCCTCATTACGGACGTTTACCATCGTCTGCAGGCCATCCTTGCTCAGCGTCACACTGTACACGAGCCCAAAGTCCAGCGGCCACGCCTTGTGAGCCTCCTCGCTCAGACCCTTGGTGTACAGTCCAAAATCCAGCTTGACCGAGTTGGAGTCGATAGTGTCTTCGGAAGTCGACTTGCCCAAGAACTCCCAGCGCGATGTTCGTGCAAAGCCGTGCTGGGGAAGCGATGAGGTGGGGTGACCGGATTTGGGCGGGGGACCGAAGACCTGAAATTCTCCTCTTAGTAAACCTATCGTGCCAGTCTCATCGTGGAGGGTCAAGTACCGGAAAGACGACCGGGATACCTCCTCGGACAGCCTTTGATCCGTCGAGCGCCGCCTTGTCACTCAACCACAGGTTCTCCGTCTTTCCGCCATTGCTCTTCCAGCTCGTTACCGTGGCACCAAACAGAAGTACCTCGACGCTCTCTCCAGAAGGCAGCGTGGCGGTGACCTTTGAGGACGAGCCAGATCCCGAGATGTCAACTTGGGCTTCGGGAACAGCAGCGCCGGTGCCACTGAGGGCGGTGGGGCGGTTTGCACGGTCAACCATGTTGATGAAAGAGGTGAAAGAGGACTCGGGATGTGGAGTAGAAGAACGGTGAGCTGGTAATGCCGGAGATGTGGGGGTTGTGGATGATGTGGAAGAGAGTTTGTCAGGAAGCAGAAGCTCGTTTTTCCGACAACCTTTGAACGCAAAGTCTTGCAATTGCCAGCAGAAGTGAGCGGGCGCCCAATTTATCTATGCAGCTTGGGGTGGGATTGAAGGAGTAGAGGTGATATGGTGGTGTATTGTACCGGTAGGAGGAAGAGCGTCGGTATGAGGAGGGGTAAGAGGCGATAGGAAGCAGGTTGCCCCACCATAGAACAGCGTGCCCCGAGTACAACACACAAGCAGTTCCAGTTCCACCATCTATGCACATGCACATGCGCCGACATTCACCTGAAACACTAGCGTCTGGGGGACGAACAAGTAACTCTGCATGTCGCTTAGGCTGAAGGCCGCAAGCTTCACCACACATGTTCCTGTGCCGTGAAGGAGACCTCACCAGAAATTTGCCTGCAAGTTGGCAGCAGTGTGATCTGTCATTGCCCAGGCTACTCCTTCAAATCCCTCAGGTGAACTGCTTTTGACAGCGGCGAAGAAATAAGACCACAGAGATATTACGCTTCCACACCGTACGATCTACATTATACTATCTATATACACACCCTCATTCCATCATTACTGGTCGCTCTCTTCGTCGCCCCTGCGTCCGTTGCGGTGTAGTAGCTCGCGCTTGATATGGTAAAGAGTGTCGTCAATCGTCCTCTCTTCGTGCTTATCTAGGACTAATTGTTGCGAGCTCCGGAACAGGGCGTCCTTGATACTCTTCAAGTGGTTAATTATGCTGCGCGGAGTGAGGATGACACGGTCGACAAAGGAACGACTAGGCGTTGCAACTTCATTGGAAGCTGGCTGTGACTGTGGCCAGTTTTGTGACTCGTCTGACGCCACCGTAGCGTTTGGTAGCTGTGGTGCAACCTGTTCATTCTGCTCGCTCACGGGTGACACAGGTTGGGCAGTCGCAGCACCTGCTTGTTCTTTTACCACCGACGGCGAGCGATTTGAACGAGTGCCTTTGGGAGTCACCCGGACATGGCTCAGTCGCTTAGACATTGAGCTATTCGAAGGCGTAGGCTTTGCAGAGCTGACGTCTTGGCTAATGCTCCTTCGTGCCCGTTTGAGTGCCGGCGTACCCCCCACGACGGCATCTTCCGAGTGTGTCTCAACCTGGCTGAGCAGAGATGTCGATCGAGTGACTCCTCGCTTGCGGCTTGCTTCTGGTACTAGGGCCTCGTTTTGCAGGCTGGTTGGGAGGCTTTTCCTCGTCTTCTTCGCCGCAGCCTTGGCGACGTTGGGGGACGCAACAACAATATTGTCCAATAGTTGTTCGGTAGCGGTAGATGGCTCCAAGGAGAGTCGGCTAGATGCACCCTTCGATTTCCTAGGCCGTCCTCGCTTTGATGGCGGCATTGGGCTAGATGCGGTAGAGTTTCGAGAAGAACGACGAACCGTCTGAACCCGAGGACTCTCTGTATCAATTGCCTGGCTGGAGAAAGAATCACCGATACGGCTTGTGCTGCTGCCGTCTGCTTGGGTTGGTGTTGCAGCTTGCGTTTCCTCGACTTCGATGTCATTCCCAGCGTCCATTTTGGCCTGCTCAAGCGGTCGATGATTAGCCGTTGTAGCGAATGCTTCTCGCGCTTCACGAACACCGTTTTTATTCTTTTGACTGCCCTCTTGCTCGTGAGCGATCATGTCAGCGTTTATTTGTGCAGTAAGCTGTAGATCGATCGTAGAGCTCAGCATATCAGAACCTTCCACTTCAGACGTGATGACATCCGCATCCGGCATATCAGAGTCATCAGGGCCTTGGAGTGCATTCTCATCAATCGTATCGCCCTCATCAAATGAGGTAGGGAACGATTCGTCGATTTTTCTATAACCGAAACTGTCTGTAACCATTCCTTCAAAAGTGTCGTTGCTCTTGAGGAGCGTTCCATTGGTATCCTTCTTGAATCGGGGCGTGGAGGATCCAAGCTCATCCTCATCATTGCCCAACCGGACTGTGCGTACGGCAGTGGGAGTAGCAAGACTTGTCTGGTCGCTGGCAACTTCACGGGTTCGACTGCGAGTGTGTGGAGTCGGGGAAGAACCGACAAAGACATCCATGGGACCGACGGGTGGAATGCGCCTTAAAGGAGTCCGAGCATTTTCCATTGGAAGATCGTCACCGCTCAAGGCATCTGAGTGTAGTTCGAGCGGAGAGGGGGCCGAAATGACTGGTTGAGATCGAAGGGGAGACGGAATAGAGCCCATGTCTGCATACAGGTTGTTTCCCAATCCTTGACGTTCAAGCACTTCTCGTTGTCGCTCGGTCAAAATTTGCGATTGCTGGACGAGCGGGTTCGGGGGTGATGAGGTGATGGGCTGGAATTGAATCTGCGAATTGTCATGTCGAAGACGCGCTTTAGGAGTTAGTCGGGTGGATGTCCTTGTGCTAGTGGCACTAGATACTGCGGGAGATCGAGACTTGCGAGCACTCTTGGTGATCCGGAAGGGCGATTCTTTGACGTGTGGGCTCTTGAGTCTCCGTATTGGCGCTTCAGGGCTGTCATCCGAGTCGTAGAAAATAAATGGATCATCCTGTGACCGTTAGAACTAACAATGAGAAATAGAGATGGAAGGCTTACGTTGTCATCCTTGCAAATTTCTAGAGAGGGTAAGGAAATTTTAACAGAACTCCGTAGCCGTCGGAGCGACTTTTCCAGCTGGACTGGGTATCGAAGTGTCTCTTGTTTGCCGAATGTCGCGTTCCATGTAGCAACTGCCCTTTCAACAATGCCACGCCGGCAGCTAGTTAATCCAGCGGTAATCAATGGTTCCAGATGCGACAGAGTCGCGCTGTTTTTATTCGGAAGCCTCTCTATAGCAGCACACACCTCCTTCCACAAGTTCGCGACCTAGGCGATGTTAGCTTTGTAGATGAGATGTCGAGCCTAGCCTCTTACCTCAAAATGCAGATCCTTCAGCGGCTGCTCCTTCACATGCATCTTCTTGTCTGCGTCTTCGACCCATAAGCGAACGGTTTCTTGAATCTTCCGCAGGTAAACAGCGAGCATGACAACGGAGCATAGTCGAACAGAATTCGCCAGTGCTGCGAGCAGATCTCGCGCTTCGTCGACATCGTTCATGCTCAACTCGAGATATGTTGCATTGCCAATAGCCACGACTGAAGTATAGAAATGGGTGTATGGATTGAAGTCGATATTGCGTCCGGGATTGGGAGAAGAAGGCCAAAGCTCCTGACGAGCCTGGTCAATGGTCCTTCGGGAAATCGTCTTAGGCAGATTCTTCAAGAGGATGTTGAGGAAGGACAACCCCTTCCGTCTGTTGGCTTCGAGAATCCGGACAAGAACGCACTCCGAAACCTTTTCGATCACGGCGAGAACCACCGCACCTTCTCCAGCTTCTCGTTTAACCGTGTTTGCAAAGCAAGTCAACAGCTCCTGACCTGGCGGTTTTCTCAAGAAGCGTTGCGCGCCCAGTGATAGGATCTCAACAACCAATTCATATTCCCGTCCGAACTGTCGCGAGCCATGGCCACTCACATCCAGCTTTTCCTGTATGCAATCCTTTGTCAATGCAGCAATGAGATCTAGAAATGCCTTTTCAACATGGGTTTCGGGGCCGGCGTTTATAGCAGCAGTGCAGTCTCGGATCAATTCCAGCTTGGAGGAGCGTGTGTTTTGAGCTTTATAGCACGGCTCAATGATCAGCCTCAGGGCTCGCAGCCGGACGACGTCGGCAAGTCTACCTTCGGATCGATTGACGAGTAGGTCGACGAAGAACAGTAGGGGGGATGTTCGAGACACCAGCTGACGGGAACGTGATGGTGTCGACGCGACTTCGATCTCATCCTGGGGAGTTCGAGCGAGGCATTTGTCCGCAATCGCAAGCGCACCCAACTTCTCGACGGTAGTCTCCAGCAAATAGCAGAACTTGTTTGCCCAATTGTCTTCCTTTTGTTGCGAGAGAGCCAGTTGCGCAGCATGGGTGTCCCACATACGGCGAAGTAAGTTGACAATATGAGCCATTGCATCCTTCGATTCGCTAGATGCCATAACTTCTTGACTGCTTGCCATGTTCAAGGATTGCAAAAGTGACAACCACATAGTTTTTGGTGGCTCGTCCTTGCTATCGTCCATAGTCCAGGGCGTAGCATCCAAAAGAATCTCAACGAAGCCGAGAATTGCGGCGAGAGACTTTCGCACCCATCGCGGGTCTAGTAAGAGAAGCTCGTCGCGATGCATCATGGCTTGGGGCCTCAGATCCAGAGCTCGCAGTGGATCAGGATGCTTCCTCGAGCCATCGAGAAGCGCCGACACGACACGGCATGCGGCCATGGCATGAACAGGGGACACTGTGGACCCTGGAGGTGACCAAAAGTCGACCACAAACTCCTTCCAGTATCGATCGAGCTGTTTATGGGATGCCGACGGTTTGAGCGAGTAGTACAGCAGGAGAAAATAGGCAGATGTGGCAGCTTCACGCTCAGAAGTTTTCCATGGACCGTTTCGTGGGTGCTGCAGTTGAGATCGGGGTAGGGCAATACAAATCTTGGTCCACTTGGTCTCAGTCTCCTCGCTGATGTTGACTGCGTGCACAAGAAAGCCAAAAGCAACATTAGCATGCATTTTCACTGCCTCATCTGGGGCGTTGAGACATTCGTAGAAGAGCTTCAGCCAGTCCATCAAAGCCGGGAAACGACTGGTGTTGAGTGAATCCGTCAGTAGCGCTGTGATGGCAGACCATATTTGAGGCACCATGGCAGCGTTCTCGCCACGCAACATCTTCTCCAGCTCTTTTGTCACTATGTTTGCAATTGTGTCGCCACCTTTCTTTTGCTGGTTCAGGACGGTGAGAACTGAGCTGGCGATCTGACCATCTGCGTCAATCGTTCTAGCAGCAGCGATGGAGGTATCGAGGGCACTCTGATTGATGTCCTTTTGTGGAGAGAGCAGAGACTGAACAGTATGTTTGAACCATCTCTCGGCGTGTTTAGCCATGACTCCAGGCTTTTGCTGGATCAGCTTCTTATAGATGCGGATACGGTAGGCCAGTACCGACTTGCCAGTTACGCGGTCCTGAATCTTATCCAGAAAGTCCAGGATGCGCTCCACCCGTGCTGCGGTCATGATCTTGGGCCGGAAGTTCTGCTGCATGAGCATGGCTAAATGGGTGTTGACGATTGTCTTGGGCATGTTCTTGTCGGATGCCACCTGTATTATACGATCGATGACGAATATGCAGAAGTCATCGCTCATTGCAGACCGCAGCTCGGGGATGCGAACTAGAGCCATGAGCAGCTTCAAGGCTTGGCCCACAAGCTGCGAATCCAGGCCCGACCCATTGATCCCCACAGCCTGGATGTCCCGTTGAATGAATTGGGTAAGCAGGGTCATCTTGTCCAGCAGCGCCTGCATGTCTGGAATCTTGTCGTATGCCTGCATGGTCCGATGCAGGGAACTGTATGCGTCAAATCGAGAGCTCCGCAATTGCGAGGCTAGCTGCTTCATAATCGACTCCAACATCTCGGCGAACGACTTGTATTTGTGGGCAGGAGCGCTCTCGTCTGCAGGAGGAGGCGTGGACGCGGCGTCCATAGGCTTGAGAATCGACTTGAGAGGCCTCAGCACGCGTGTCTGGGGCAGAGGCCGCAGGGGTGAGCTATGGAGCGGGGTAGAGATGTACGGGGGAAAGCTGGAGGAGGGAATCGCGCATGGCACCGAGTCAAAGTTCACGCGCTTCTTCCTGCTGGTAGCGCTGGACGAAAGGGCAGCGTCAGAGGACGGCGACGTCTGCGGGGTGCTGACGACAAGGTTCGCGGCCGGGGGATTGGTGGCGAAAGGATTGTTGACAAAGTCGAGCAGGTCGTCTGCCTCGTCGGTGTCGTTGTCGATGTTGTTGTTATCACGGGCCTTGTCGAGATGTTTGGATGGCGGTGGGGTAGGAGGGCGGACGCAAAGAGACTCGAGTTTGAACACCATGGCTATGCAGAAGGCAAGACACGAGCAGCAACAACAACAAGAAAAGAAGCCGCTGGCATTGTGGGACGAGTCGGTATGGACTGGAAAACTGCAGTTGAGGTTGAAGTAGTCGAACTAGAAGGGACCCCGGCAACCAATCTGGAGTCTGGAGTGGTTGGCGTCGCCGTGCTGAGCCCAAACACGCTCCGACGCGTCGCGCTCACCTGCCGCGTAAAGTGCCTCCTGACCGTGACCACCACCGCCTTGGGGATACTGTCGAGAACACTTTATGGTAGTATAAAGGTGGTATCTAATAGACGTTCTCTATACGGAGTACTTGAGTACGCGTGGAAAAGTCACTGCCGGCATGCAAACACCACCTCTAGAGCCCCTACTCCTATTGTCGTCGCCTGAGTCGTATAATACTCCAATGCGATCAACCCAATTAACCAATCAACCAACCAATCTGGTGTCCTCATTGTTGATATTATTAACATAAACTTCTTACTTTCTGTACCTTCAGAGCATGGTCAAGTGTGTTTTTGGACATCAACTTGCAGGCCTATCTATGCAGATGCAAAGACAATGGAACCGCTACCGTACCCTCACTCAGCCAGCAAAAAATGATCACGTGCAACTGCACGTCTGCCCCAATAGATACCAAGGACTGGCTGGCCGTGTGACAGACAGAGAATGTACGCCTTGCATGTCCAACGGCGTCGTATATCATGGCGGGTACCCTCACCCTACGCGCGGGGCACTCCGCATCCCCCTCAGACACCCTCAAACCCCGAAATATACCTACTTCTTAGATAGTGACCTGTACTACGACGCATCTCCGCCGTCTGCCTGCGCTCGTAACAATGCTTTCGAGAATCCCGTCCAAAGCACGCGGCGGAAAGGGTGAGTCCCCAGCAATATCGCAACAAGCTGGCCTGACTGGCACCAGCGAAGCTTGAAGATGTCACCCGTCTGCTCGACGAATTGAAGACGGACCTCACCGCAAAGACGCTGGCCCCGAAGCGTATGCCACCCCCCTAAACAAGTCCCCTGTATAGCTTCAAGCCTCCAGCTCATACGCTACACAGGGCGACGGCAGCTGCTGGAAGAGCTCAAAGTCCACGGTCGTGCGGTCGAGAATTCGGATCCGATATTCACACAAGATGTACGATGCGCCGGAGCCTCCTTCGCATGCTGTATCCTCGTATCTTGACTGAATGGCAACGCAGGGCCTCCAAACACTCGCACACTATGCCTTTGACGAAGCCGACTTCCAGGTCAACCAAGAAGCCCTGCGCTGCATCGCCAACGCCCTCCTCCTCGAGCCGAAGATGCGCCAAGTGCTGGTAGACCTTGACTACGCTCCCAAGGCCGCCGACAGGTTGAAGGCATGTTGCCCTGTTCTCCTATAAAAACCCAACTGCTTACGCCCTGATTGCGCAATGTGTAGAGTGAAAGCATCGACGATGAATTCCTCCTCTCCCGCATCCTCTTTCTCATGACCTACGACACCGACGCAAACTACGACGCCCTGGTCCAGAACAACAACCTCGCCGAGCACATCAACCTCGCCATGGCACGCCATGCAAAGCGCTACTCCAAGTCTGCGCGCCGCCACTCACAACTGCACACCTCGCCCATGGATCTCATGGCCCTCTCCGAAACCCTCAAACTCCTCTTCAACATCACCCACTTCTACCCCGACCTTGCCGAACACTTTTCGAAATCGATACCGCACATCTTCAAGATACTGAACAGGAGGAAGATACCGAGTCCGCCGCTACAGGCCCCCGTCAACTACCTAATCAATGCCCTGATCAACTTGGACTTGGAGGACAAGAAGGGCCAGCAATTGAAATTCCTAGGCATGAACGCCGTATTCCCAAAGATCGACGCAAAGTGCAATGCAGAGCACTTGATCAACATTCTGGATAATGCCATTGTAGCCTACTCGGAGCGGGAGATGGACGAAACCATTGCTCCGGTGCTGACCCTCATTCGCCGCGTCTACGAGATAGCACCCGACAGTGTAAAGAAGTACATGGAATGGCTGCTCCTCCCCACCGACGAGGAGCGCTCGCAACCCCTCGGCCAATCCGACACGCTCTCCGCACGCCTCCTCCGACTCTCCACCTCAGCCATGACGCCATCACTACGAGGCTCGATATCATCCATGATGTTCGAGCTGTCAGGCAAAGACGCGAGCAAGTTCGTCCAAAATGTCGGATACGGTTTCGCCTCTGGATTCCTGCTAAGCAACAATATCCAGATGCCGGAGAATGCACTCGAGGCGCACGCAACAGCTGAAACGGAGGGCGTCCCAGTCAACCCCATTACTGGCCAGCGACTAGATGCGGAAGAACCGAGCAGGGAAGATCCCATGACGGAGGAGGAAAAGGAACGCGAAGCTGAGAGATTGTTCGTGCTGTTCGAAAGGTACATCTGCCTCTTGCACATCTCCTTCCTTCTTCCTCTCCGAAAGTACCTTTTTCAAGTCCAAGCGCTAATATTCCCTCAGGCTCAAAGCCACCGGCGTAGTCGACGTGCAAAACCCAGTCGAAGAAGCCTACCGCTCTGGCCGCATCCAAGAACTCCCAGATGACGCCGACTAACCCAATCAATTTTCTTTCCTTGTCAAAGTCAGAATCTACATTGTCGAAATGTCAGGATATCAAAGCCGTCTAAGCTAGCAGCAGCGCTCAAAGCAGGGACCTCTCGTAGAAGGGTGATCAGAATCAATACCTGGCCAGAAGCGAAATAGCAGCCTGGAGCTGCACTGTAATTATCGCGAACTTCACCATACGGTGAAATACCCAGTTACAGGGAGGATTAACTCCCGCATGCATGATTCAAGGTATCAGTCAGTCAGTCAGTCAGTCAGTCCGTCCTTGGAAATAGCAACACTCAATCAATTGCACCAAGAACCACATGCACAATTCCGCAACGCAACCTCGTGAAAGCCAAAGCGCAGACAAAAGGAAAAACACTCATTGTACAAAAGATAGCTCTGCAGACTAATCCTCTCCACCTCCACACCCACCCACCCGTCTACGTCTACGCTTATCCTTATTGTCCTGGTGAAACGAGTTGACCCCTCTTGCTTGCATCGTGTGCCCAACCTCCAGCCAATGCCTCGCCCCCATGCTGAACTTCATAGTCCCTCATCCTCTTCTCCAACTCGGGCCTAAAATGCCTAATCAATCCCTGCAACGGCCATGCAAAAGCCTCTCCCAATGCGCAAATGGTGTGGCCCTCAACCTGCTTAGTCAACTCCTGCAACATGTCGATTTCGCGGATGCGGCCTTGGCCCTTCTCGAAACGGTCCATGATCTGGTGCGTCCACTTTGAACCTTCTCGGCAAGGCGTACATTGGCCGCAGGACTCGTGGTGGTAGAACTTAGCGAGGCGGGTGATGGCGCGAACGACGTCGGTGGACTTGTCCATTACGATAACGGCGGCAGTGCCGAAACCGGATTGGGCGTCTTTGAGGGCGTCAAAGTCCATGAGCTGGTCGTCACAGACATGCTTCGGTAGAATGGGGGTCGATGAGCCGCCTGGGATGACGGCGAGGAGGTTATCCCATCCACCCTTGACACCGCCACAATGCCTGTCAATGAGCTCGCGGAGAGGAATCGACATCTCTTCCTCGACGGTGCAAGGGTTGTTGACATGGCCGGAAATGGCGAAGAGCTTGGTACCCGCGTTACGCTCACGACCGAAGCCTGCAAACCAGCTGCCTCCTCTTCTGCAAATAGTAGGTGCTACGGCGACAGTTTCGACATTTGCGACGGTGGAGGGGCATCCAAAAAGACCAACGGCAGCGGGGAACGGGGGCTTGAGACGGGGCTTTCCGGGCTTGCCCTCGAGGGACTCAATGAGCGAGGTTTCTTCACCACAGACGTAGGCGCCCATTCCGCGGTGGACAAAGACATCGAAGTCGTAGCCAGAGCCGCAGGCGTTCTTTCCGATCAAACCAGCTTGGTATGCCTCCTGGATAGCGCGCTCGAGAACAGTGGCTTCGTGGTAAAACTCTCCTCGGATGTAGATGTAGGCGGCGGTAGCGTTCATGGCACGTCCAGCGACGAGACATCCCTCAACGAGCTTGTGGGGGTCCTTGCGCATGATCTCGCGATCCTTGCAGGTTCCGGGCTCGCCCTCGTCGGCGTTGACAACGAGATAGCGGGGCTTGCTGTCCTTGTCCCAATCCTTGGTGTTCATGAATGACTATACCATGTCAGCTGGCATTCCCAAGGCCTTCCGCCTGTCACCCTCCCCTCCTCCCGTATCCGACGTACCCATTTCAAACCCGAGGGGAAACCAGCACCACCTCGGCCACGCAGGCCAGACGCCTTGATCTCTGAAATTATCTACCTGGCGTCAGCATAGCCCAGTGCTACCGTTTTAGAGTAGTGCGCACCCAGTCGTGGCCCTTTAGGATGATCTCCTTAGTTTTGTGCCAGTCTCCATACTTCATCGCGCTCTTGAGGTCCGCGCCATGGTGTCCGTACAGGTTCTGAAAAATCCTGTCCTGGTCCTTGAGGCCTCCGTACGTCCTCTTCGGCGCATCCTGGACCGTGGCTAGACTCCTCCTCTGTGGGCGCGACGGGGTGGCAGCGGTGGTGGAAAGGCGAGAAGCTGCAGATGCGGCCGGGAGAGCTCGGTGGGCGACGGCGCTCAGCGTCTGCGGGGCGGGTGCATGGCGGGCGAGCATCTTGGGCACGAGGTTAAGCTGCAACCGTGCAATTGATGCTCTGGAGACGCGCGTGCGGGCGTGCAAGTATGGTAATCGTGAGTTGTGTGGCGGCTTGAAGTGCGCCGTGACACTTGATGGATTGCTTTCGGGTGTGTAATCATCAAGCCTTGCCTGTGATTGGTTCATCCGGAATCGTTGACGACAGCGCCTTCAACACCATGTTCGAAGTCTCGAGATACCACTGTTCTGCAGTTTTTTCTTTCATGTTATCCTCATGCCTTCTCCCATATCGTGATTTTCATCGTAGACCCCCAGCCCCGCCGAAAAATCAAGATATGCTCCCACAAGGCTAGTTGGGCCAAAACCGCTAGATAGCCATATTGTGCTTCTATAGGCGCAAAAGCTCCATCGTGATGCTGTGGAAAATGCATAGATTTATCTGCAACGACGACCAAATTTTTTTTCTCGTTTTTGGAAGCTGGTGTAGAACTACATCATCCTTGATTGCCACCATCACTCTCCTTCACTAGAGGATGGTTCCAGCCTCACCCACTCTTCTCCCTAACAACCAACTAATCGCTGCTTGCCTCGTACTACGCTCTCTTCAAACCCAACATGAACAATCTCAAAGACCATCCAACCTGGAAGATATACGTCGACGAAATCCGCCTCCACGTTGTCTGGGACAGCCCACCCTGCTACGTTTACCTTGACGACAAAGCCTGCTACACCATCTAGTGCGCCAGCATCTACAACAAAGCCTAACTCGCCGAGTTCTGGCCGTTCGACTTCAACAGTAGCGGCAACGTGTAGAGCGGTCGGAAGAATTGAGGCTGCCCGGCATGGTCCGACGAAACCGAGACCAAGCAAGCGAAAGCACCGTTGGAGGCAAAGGGAACAAATTCGAGTTTTGTGGCTAATTGGATGTAATCGAGTACGCGCCGGTTCGCCCCAAGCTCAAGACGAAAATGGAGGAGCTTGTCGCGTAAGAGATTGTCGAGGAAGAGCAGGCCAAGGAGGATGTATTGCTCATGCAAAATAATAAAACTGGCACCACCCAGCTCGTCGAAACGAACGACGCAACGTCCTCAGTCGAGCCTCCATCCCTGACCATCAACAAGACCACCGACAGAAGCCTCCACCCCTTGCAAATTAAATGGTCCCCGTCTATGACTTTCCAGACCCAAAAGCGTCCTCTCCCAATGACTTCCCTTCAGTTAGACCTCGAGCCACTCCCGCTCACCCCTCGTCCCATTGAGGGTCCCTCCAACTCGGAGGGCCCAAATTCTTGGAAGCACCAGCGCAGGTAGTTGGACATTTGGATCGGTGACGCACGAAAAGCAATTGAACATGGAGATACCTAACAGGGGCGCGGATTTGGGAGACACTGCGCCAGCCTAAAACAAACTAAAATGATCAGTGCTAGATAGGTTGAAGTACCTCTCGATGCCCGATACAAGGCACATACACTGAAAGGTTTTCTATCATCTCGATTGATCTCTGAGGGCTTCAATAGCACTGATGGCGTTGGTACTGGGATTCTTTGCTAGTGTATCTTAATCTACTTCTCTGCACACCTTTCACATGCTCCAGGTCCCTAAAGGGATTCTGAAAGTACATCAATATCTTGAATAATTTAATCACAACAAAGAAAATCATTCACAAACGGTATGTTAAGTATTCAGGGTTCTCCATTCCCACAGAATGCGCGCATGAAACAACCTCTAAGCACACTATCTCATACATAATACACACGCTCCATACCCCAAGACCGTACTGTAAAGGACATCAAGTACAATGAAAAACCCACCTCCGCCTACAAAAGTCACTAAAGCTATTACATCGCCCCAACCCTAAAACATCAATCTTCCGAACACATCGATATTTTCTAACCAGTAATTTGTAGTTCCCATTCAACATCCCCGTCTAATCACGTGACGCGCTATTCTCCCCTAGTTATTCCCCAAAACAGTAATTCCCCTCACACGCGTGGAAAATAGATTGAATTTCGGCTTGACGCACATACATGTTGCGAGTCATGAGGCCGCGGCTCCCACCTATCTTGGGAACGGAGCTTGAAGGACTGCGCGAGTAGGGGCGCTTGAAGCTAAGTAGCTTTTAAAGAGTGGGGATGCTTGTAAGACAGATATTGTATGTAACTACCTATAGGTGTCCTGGCTGTTTGTGCACTTTGAAAGCTCAAAGGGTATCATAGGACATTGCTAGGGAAACGACAAGAATAGTCAGGATTTCATTCTAGGTTTAGTTTTGGGGAGGGGGGGAGAGGGAGAGGTTGGTATGCGGTATAACTAATGCATCTACACCTATTTATCCTTGGAAGCGATATCGTAATGGACTTTCAAACCTAAGATGTATTGTCAGCCATGGTCCAAATGTGTGCCTGCAAGTAAAAGAGGTCCTTACTCATCGGCAGTGGATCCCAGGAATCACAGGTGTCATTCAAAAAGCTCAAAACCGCGCCATCCTTCTTCGTTCTTAAGATGCCCTGATGACCTGGCGCTCGTCTCAGTGCCTTGAGATTGCCGAATATCTTTAGTTGCTCTGATAAGCCTGCGAGACTTATGTCCTTTTCCATGGACGTGTGCAATCCGTGCCCGAATTGGATATACAGGTCTTCCGGGCGGTCGAGCTTGATCTCACTCGGGTCTGGGAAGACATTTGGATCGCGTGAGGCCTTTTCCATGTCCAATATAATCAAGTCTCCCTTCTTGACACTGTGCGTGTTCAGGCCATCTACCAGAGTGACGTTAAGTGAACCGAAGCGTAGCGCGCTTGATACTGGTGGTGCAAGGCGCAGGGCTTCTTGAGTGTAGCGACGAAGTTGCTCTGAGGCTTTGGATGAAGAGTCGGTAGCTATCTTTTGGATGTGGGGCCAGTGTCTGGAAAGGTAGGGTTCTTGGAGGAAAAGATCTAGTATGCGAGTCATCTGGGCATGCTGGTTAGTACTTGTAACAAGGCAGAATAGTGAAACGAACCGCTTGCGCATTGAGGACAGCAATGTAACTTGACAATGTAATTACTGAGCCAACAACATCATCGACGCTTGTTCCGCCTTCAAAGACTCGCTGAATAAGATTGATACCGTGGTCCGGTAGTAGTTCATCTCTCTGCAATTTCGAACCAGTATACTGGAACAATCTCCCGATCGACTGGATTTTGACAGTTTCATAAACAGGCTTGACCAGTTCGACAAGTTTATCGTATGCCATAAGAGCATTCTTTCGGATGACAAAAGACTTCGTGGGTTCTGTGTCGAGAAAAATGAAGGTGTAGATTGCGCAGAACAACGCGTACAGTCCCCTATCATCCAACTCGGCGTTGGGCTGCTTAGTGCTTTTTACAGGAATGTGGAAGAGGCGTGCTGCAAATTGAGTCCAACTGAGGATCGCAAGATCTTTAGCAGCATCCACTTCGTAGATGCTGCGTATCTTGTTGCTGCACTGGGCAACCAGGTCATTGGTGATGATTGATATACACTGAGCAAAGTCGTTGATGGAGGATGCAGGTGAGTACACAGCATGGTGTATCTTTTTTCTTTTTTCCGTCGAATGAGAATCATGAGAACCGAGCATGTGCTCAAAATTGCCCAACTGATTGTAGATGGTAGCATAGGTAATTGAGTATGACTTGGAGTGAAGCAGAACACTGTCAACACCTTTCCAAGTCGATACAATAACAGGCCTGGATGCAAGCCTCGGAGGCTCGTAACTATAGTCAGACGACTGGTTCAAGGATTGCTTGATCTTGCGCATTTCCGAAGGTATTGTAAATGGATACAAGGCGTAAATCGAGTTTCCACGGTACTATCCAGCTGGTCTTGGTTAACATTTCTACCCTCAACATTGTGTATGACTTACGGAAAGCTCTCATCAATAGCTTGTACATGACTCCGCCTCCTGCAAGTGAGTTGTCACTTGCAGCTTCTCTAAACCCAAACGCTGTCAGCACAGCTGGCGAATAGTCTAAAGTGTAAAATCTGTCGGCTCGAAGAAGTGTGACGGCGTCCGAAAGGATAGCCCGAGTAATCGTAAAGCCAGCGCCGAGCCCGGAGCCAGGTGTCATTGATTGTTTGGATTCTTCTACGATGCAGCCCGGGTAGAACTCAACGTTGTTGACGTCTTCGTACAAGGTACGCAGCGAGGCGGCCACGTCTATTGGAACATTAATGGAGCCCAGAAAGAATTTGCACGTGACGTACCTGGGTCAGAGTTGATATCGGTGAAGGTGCGGTGCGGCAGCATGCCAAAGTGTCTTCGAACTTCATTCAACGTAGCTACACCCCAACCTCTGGCCTGATAAATACCCAGAATCTCGACAGCTTTCAAAGCAATTGGAATATTCCGGGCACCGAAACTGCTTGCACAGTCTTCTGTAGCGTCCGTTAGGAGCTTAACCAATTCTGCATCGTTAAAGTATCCTTTCGTATTTCGTTGAAGACCCCCGAATGTTCGATGGCTCGGATCTGCGGGCAGTTGCATAGCCCATGCTTTCATTCCACCTCTTAGTTCGGTTTGAGTGAGATCCTCGAAGTTGTTATTTGGGAACAGGTTTTTGAAGAAGTTGTTGATGAACTGTTCATTTCTGGGTGATATTGTAGCATGCCACCGGTATATCAGATTGAATTCCACACTAACTTGATTTCCGATGCCTTTTTCAATACTTTCTTGACCGAATAGTGCAGTATAGTCTTTCTGGGGATCAATTACCCACTCCGAATCCGTTCGCTGGAGGTTCAGGATTGTCCGGATGTAGTCATTCTTGAGAACTTGCACATACAAGCCTGAAGTGACAAGACGCGCAGTTTGGAAAAGATCCTCATCCCTTTTTTTGACAGCGCTCTTATATGCTTCTGTATCTGTCTCATCGATATCAGCCGGTAGACTGAAGCGGCCATTCTCGTTGATCACGGCTAGCTGCTCCGTGACATAATTGTGGAAGCGATTGTAGCAGACTAGCAATGCAGGGCACTGCCAAGAGTCAATGGTTGTATCTGAAAGTGATCATGTCCTCATACCTCGGGCGGTTGTCCGAGAAGTCTCACTTCCGTAAAAGTGTCAGGCTTGAGCAGTCCATCCTTGAACGTCCGCACAGAGTTTTGGGTCTCCTGATCCACGCCGTATAGGGGAGATAGGTCTAGATAGGAGGAAACATTGACAACGTTCTGATCTTGATCGCTTGTACGGAAAAGGTCGTGAATGATAATCGTGGCTGTGGCAAGCAGTACACCAGATATCTTGTTCGGATGCGGCTTGGGAGGACCTTCGCGAGCTAACAGCGCATCGAAAAGCAAACTAGGATCTGGCAGTCGAGTTTGGATGTGTTTTGGTGTTACCGAACGAGCATAGAAGGAACCAGCTTTGCCAATGTGAGGAGATAAGATGTTGTTGTTGCTGCCATCGGCGGTACGGTACCTGTCTATCCTCAGTAAATCTCTGGGGCATATGAACTAAATGAAATAGAGCTAGCCTACAAGGATCGCCCACTGATGATTGGGGAGGATGCTGAAGGTTAGACTACAAGTCCTTCAATAAAAGCCCTGTGCCAATATCGGCAAGCCTGGAACCCTTCGGAAGCGAAGCCAGAGCTTGTATAAGCCTCTCTGCCTAACCAAGTTCAGCTTTGCAGTCGATAATAAGCAATGACTTGAGTAACTATACTAACCACATAATCCTTGTCATTGATCGCGCCACCCGACGCTACACCATCAACAATACCCTTGAGCAGCTGGCTGTTCGAGTCAATCCTCTCGGGTTTGAGCTGACTGACCAGATCGCGGATCAAGCTGTGTACGAGAGCTTCCTTGGGATCTTCCGGTTTTGAGTTGTCTTTGAACGGGTTGAAGTCGAGCATGTTGCAGGAAAGTTTTTATCTAGGAACAATGACGAAGTAAAAATAATTTAAGGTCGATGTTAAGGGATTTTCAAAGATGATGTATAGTGGGAAGTATGAGTAGTAACAGGGTCAAGGCCACGTTTGTGAAGGTGTCGTGGTGTCGTTAGTTCCTGAGTGCACCCAGTTGTAGAACAGCACGAGACCCACGAGTAAGAAGTCACAGGGAAGGCTACAAAGAAAAACATGAGAATTCAGACAGCCGTTAGGTGGTGGTGGTCTCTTTCCGCAACTGGAACAGAGAAAGTGCAACAAGGACGAAGCGACCAGGTGGGTAAAGAGCACTCCAGAGCTTCACCATCAAACTCCTCCTATACATCCGAGATCCTATACATCCGAGATCTGATCCAGAATGTATACTAACAACGACTCATCTGTCTTTGGAATTCTCATTTATTGAGCAATAGCTCTTTTGCTTCATTACTATGGCGTACACTCATAACCCGATATTAATCTTGACAAGACAGGCAAAAGTTGACCGCAGTTTCCTAGTTATACCTTCTCACAAAGGCTAACAACTGCAATTACAAGGACGAACGACTGTGGTTTCGGGAACGAACCAAGTTACTAGAGATTACCAAACCAAAACAAACATGGGAAACATACGAGCTTCTCCAGGCTCTCTCCAGGAACAGCTTCTCTATGTTCCCCTTATTTGCAGCCTCTGTCGTTCCGGGGGTGGTTTCGAACGCGAAGTACGATGGTGAGTCAAGACGAGACTAAAATGGTAAAGCCTTTGATTAACATAGAACTTTTAAATGTACACATGGTTTGATTCTTAATCATCAGTATCATATACGCCTATGTGTTTGTGAATTTCACGTTCAAGCGGGGAATGCATTCGCGGGCGGCTCTATGGTTAGTTTCACCCTACTTTCCTATTCATATCACATATGTGTCAGCGGGGAAGATCTCGAGGAGTTATGTCTTAACAGCTTAATGCTTCTCTGGTAAAGCTCAAGAAGCGGAGCTCGTCAGGCTGGATGGTAGACATTCAGGCGGTTTAAGAAAACTGAGAGGAGTGCCTTTGTCCATGTCAGCCACACAACATAATTGAAAGAATTGATATTTTGATTGGCATTGATCAAAGCCAATGACATTTGACATCACTAGATGCTGATTGCGAGCAAAGACAAAGGAACGTCAACATCCCGAGAAGAGCCCACAAGGAGGTCGTGCTGCTAGCGCAAATTAGGCTTAGCGGTGAACAAGCGAGCTATCCCACAGCTATTGAGAGCAACATCAACTCCAACATCACCAAGACTATAGATACGACAATTGAGCTAAAGGAACATCAATCGCCAAGGCTATATTTTTCTCCAACCCTGAAATTACTTACTCTGTAGACAGTTTCGACATTATACAACCTACAATGTCCGAACAAAAGATGTCCAAATACTACCCTGCTGAGGAGGAAGCCCAGATGAAGAAGGTGAGTGCATGCATAAGAAAAGGGACCCAAACATGAAACCCAAAATATGTGTAGCGGTTTCTTTTATCTCGATGAAAAGCTGATCTTCGATACAGGCCCGCAAGACCGCACATCCGACCAAGTACCGAGCTTCACTAGTTCCCGGAACGGTCCTCATTCTTCTATCAGGCCGTTTCAGGGGCAAGCGCGTCGTTCTTCTTCGCCAGCTCTCCCAAGGTGTCCTCCTCATCACTGGACCTTTTAAATCAAATGGTGTTCCGCTGCGACGTGTCAATCACCGCTACGTCATCGCCACTGGAACTACCGTGGATGTTTCTGGTGTAGACTCCGAGGTTCTGGACCGGGTCAGCGCGGACGAGTACTGGACGCGCGAGAAGAAGGAGGGTAAGGGCGAGGACGATTTTTTCAAAGAGGGCGAGCCAGCTCAGAAGAAAGAGACGGATCCCCAGCGTATTCAGGATCAGAAGTCGGTGGACAAGGCCATTTTTGCCAATATCCGCAAGGTTCCGGATCTGGAGGCGTATCTTGCGACTAGCTTTAGCCTGAGGGGTGACGAGAGGCCGCACGAGATGGTTTTTTAAAGCGTACGAGCAGATGCACGGGGAGGCAGAGCGAGTTGCTAAAGCCGAATACCTGACCTGATCCTTAAGATTAACGAGAGGGCACACAAGCTCTAGAGCCTGAAGACAGCGAAGAACTCAGCTTGAGGGCTTTGCGTATATATATAACGATACCCATGAAATACTAGCCAGAAGCATTCTGCAATCTGTAGCGTGCAATCTTCTACAGGATCCAGCGCAAGCAAGGATGAATCTCGACGTCGGTCTCAACGAGACACCTTTGGGCAAGATCGAGGATGCTTGCAATGTGAAATAAAGCGATTCACTCAAATTTCCGAAGCTTTTGAGCATCAACATCAGCAGATCTGCCTTATTTCACAGTCTCGCAGGCTGTGCAACACATTTCAGCGACAGTGAGTAAAGTTCATACGTTCATGTCACTTATGCAATGGTATCAGATTTGAAGCCAATTTAGCTCATGCGTCGATAGATGAGACTCTTTCATATCTCTACCATGACCGAATAAAGACTTTATTGTTTTGGCCTATTGGACGCCGTAAAAGCCGTGAGATGTGAACTACAAATCATCTTACAAATCGCTAGGTGACACTCTTTGTACAATGATTCCCGTGGCCGCACCTCCGCCGTTGCAAATTGCCGCCGCGCCATACTGTCCAACCTCGAGCTGATGGAGAAGTGTGACCAATATCCTGCTTCCCGAGCTACCTAATGCATGCCCAAGTGCGATGGCACCACCCCTAGGATTGACATTTTCCACACCAAGACCAAGAATCTTAGCATTGGCCTTGATAACGGCGGCAAAGGCTTCGTTGAACTCCCAGACTGCGATGTCGGATTTGGAGAGACCAGACTGCGCAAGAAGCTTTTCAACCACGGCTGCGGGCGCAATAGGGAAGTCGATGGGATCTATGATAGGTAAGCATTGTCGCAGGGAGTGTCAAGACGGAAGGGGAAACGTACCCAGAGCAGCGTCAGCGTACGTGACAATCTTTGCCAAAACCCTGCTGTCCTTGCTATACTGTTGAGCGATTTCCTTGCTACCAAGCACAAGCGCAGAACCTCCATCGCTGAACGAAGAGCTGTTGGCAGCCGTGACGGTTCCAGTACCATCCCTGACGAAAGCCGGCTTCAACGTTGGCACCTTTTCCAATTTGAGCTTATTGTACGCTTCGTCTTCCGATACGATAGTTTCTCCCTTCTTCGATTTGACAGTCACGGGGGCAATCTCATCTTTGAAGAGACCCGCCTTCCACGCTTCTTGTGCGCGCTTGTACGTCAAGATAGCGAATTCGTCCTGCTCTTCGCGCGTGACCTTGTACTTCTTGGCTGTATTCTCTGCGCAATTGCCCATGTGGATCTGATTGTATACGTCCCATAGACCATCACCGATAAGACCATCTTGTAGTTGTTGGTGACCAAAAGGAGGCTGTTGGCTTGCACGGTTGAGATAATATGGCACCCTCGACATATTTTCAAAACCTCCTGCTACCATCGCTTTCGCCACATTCAGCTCAATCGACTGTGCAGCAAGAGTGACAGCCTTCAGGCCCGAGGCGCATACTTTATTGACAGTAGTAGCATCGACGTTTGTAGGGAGACCGGCGAAGATGGCAGCTTGACGGGAAGGTGCTTGTCCAATACCGGCACTGAGCACGTTGCCCATGTACACATGATCGATAGAGGATACGGGGAGTTTTGACTTCTCGAGGGCGGACTTGATTGCAGTGGCGCCGAGCTGGGTCGCGGATACAGTGGTGTATTGTCCATTGAACTACACTGCATAAGGACCTGATATGCGTGATTTTGGGTGTATACATACAGCTCCCGTAGGTGTCCGACTTGCAGATAGAATGTATGCATTTCGGAGCTCCTTGCGTGCCGGGCTTGATGTGCTGAATTGCCTCTGTATACTGGCTAGCCGTTGCTGCGGTGGGGACGCCATTCTGGCTGTGACACGGAAAGCGGGCGCTGACATGACTTTGAAAGAGAAACAACTCAGCTGTAAGTTGAACGTAATACAGAAGAAGCCTTTGCAACTCAATAAGAACTACTATCACATGGCAGATCTAGCATCGAAGCGCGAAACGGCTTGACGTATGTCGCGGAATGTGGAGTAAGCTTGCCTCGGCTTGTACTATTCGGCCCTTTGCGGCTTAAGGATTCCGCTTCATTTGCATCACGTGCCGATGAGTCAGTCATCTCAACCTCTATCACTCCAGATGTTGTTCTTTCCTTCGTCAATCAACATTTGAAGAGTTTGTTCGATACTCAGCCATTTGTTCTCGCGTATCGTCGTTGCCTCAATTATCTAGGCATCTATTCCCCTGTTGAAAGGAGCACAAATATATCCAACACACTCCTCACATGGTGAACCTCAATATCAAACATATCCCTCGCGCCGGCGATAAGGCACCCCTCACGTCTTGCCAATCTCTTCACAACACACAATCTGGATCATAGGAGATGGCAGTTTGTCGTGACTATACATGTGATAGAACCTGATATTAATCTTCGTCGATAGGTTATGCTGAAACAGCAGCCCAATGTCACGCCAATACTAGCCAAAAGACCTCTGGAGCACAGCATGTCAACGAGTGCTTTCTGCCTTAACGAAAAGACAATTAACACTGATCAGATGGCTGTCAGAGAGAAGGCAGCATGCAACACCCGTCGACATATGTCTCACAAAAACCTCAATTGTTTGTCTCTACGACAGCCCGACATGACAACAATTTTGACCGCCAGGTAGTCTCATGACTGTTGCCAAAGCTGCACCTCGCCGATTGTCCCTCTTCTCAATTACCATCTCGGCTCTTCTTTGCCATCATTCGTCGGCAATATTTCAAAGTAAACAATATAAACGGATGCAACTCAACTGTACCAGCAAGATTTCGGTACCACAGCATGCCTCGTACCACGCTAGGAAATACGACCTGGTCCACCGCTCTGTTTACATATCCATACATGATCTTCTTAAGCTGATAATCATGGATAAATTGATCTCACCTGCATCCTGTTGTACTATGACGAAGTCATTGCCTCGTAAGTGGCGTGAACGTTCCCTTGCTTCAGACCGTAGGACGTACCAGCCAGTTTAGGCAATGGAAAGGTCTTGAGAACTATCAAGATCAACAAGAATATTACATGTAACCAAATTAAGCCAAGGCAAGACTATATCATCCAGGTATAAAGAGAAGCTCGATCATCGCCAGTAATCTCATCCACAAACCCACAACTCAAGCCTCAAACTCAAGCTCCAACACTCATTTCGAACACTCCAAATCCATCACGATCGTTCCCAACCTCTCACCCACCGCTTCAAACAAAAACCCACCCACCACCAACCATGTACTTCACCACCATCCTCACCACCCTCGCCCTCACTATCCCCTCCCTCGCCGCCCCCCTCACCGTTCCTCCCATCCACCCCCCGGCCAACCAAACTACTTCCCAACCCCCCAACTTCATAATAAAAAACTACTGCACCCACCCCATCTGGGTAACCAGCATATCCTCCAGCCGACGCCCAACCGCCAAAGTCCAACCCTTCATCCCCTGGACCGAACCCCAATATCACGACCCCAGAACCGGCGGAGTCAGCATGCAAATCACGAGCACCCCCACTCTCGACGGCAAAAAACCCATCCTCAACGCCGGCTACACGTATAATGCTGGGTCCAGCCTCTACTACAGCTTGAGCACGGTGAATGACTGGGGGTACGATTTCGCGGGGACTACTGTGAAGCTTTTTGCTGTGGAAGATTTTGGGCGGGCGGTCGTTTGGGATGGGAGTGTGGGGTCGTTTGGGACGAGGGCGTTTTTGGCTGGGGAGTCGGATTTGGTGATTGAGTTGTGTATTACGGATTAGGTTGTTTTTGGAGGGGAGTGACGATTAGGTAAGGGGTTGTTGTGGGGAAGATTGGGATTGGGATGCTAGTTTGGGGGTGTTATGTATTTCGTGCTAGGGGGTTAATGTTTAGGATTGACGGATACGGTTCTTTTCGCGATGTTTCTTTCTTCACATTTTCTTCTTCAATGACAGGCTATATTATATGCAGTTCTTCATTCATGCTTGGGGATGTATCTGACCGTCGTAATTACATTCAATGCTCTAGAAGAGCGAACTAACAAACAGAAGCCTCAAATGGAAAATGTAGTAGAATACCGGATAATGCAAATGTCTGCGCTAGCAAAGCACAAAATGTAGGTCAAGTCCCGTCTTGACAGCCTTTCTATGCACCCCGAACTATAACGCCAAAGGGTATACCGCAGAATGCATGATGAAGCGACTCAGAATAACAGCAGGAGAGGCGGGTAGAGGTTTAGCCACCCCGTCTACCACCCCTTCTACCGTTACCGCTGGCTGTGCGTGCCATAGGTACACCACTGGCGGAGAGATTGCTTTCACCGAATTTTCCTAGGGGAGTGTTTCCACCTGCGTCGCTGAAGCCGCCCATGCTACTCTGTGCACTCATTGGTACGCCCCCCATTGCCCCTGCACCCATCAATGCCCCGCCGCCGACGTCGAGATGTGGGGCAACGCTGCGTACGAAGCTTGTTGTTTCATTCACCGGTTCGCGGTAGTCGGGCGGTTGAACCTGGTATTCTCGCGCGCGTACAGAACTCACTGCAGCCTGCAGCAGCTTCTCGTTGAGCTCGTCGTCGAGTCGTGGATCGCGACACATGAGCTTAAGATCTTGTTCAATGTCTTGTGGCGCAAGTGCAGCGGGGGCTGGCGCAGAAGCGTTGGGCTTTTGGAAGATTTTCGCATCCAGTACGAACGGGGGGTTGTATATAAAGGGTATTTGGCCAGAGGCCATGTTCAGGCTGAAGGCAGATCGCGTAGCGCCACGAGTTGCGTGAGGATTCGAGGAAACCTGGCGTGTCATGTCCACAGCACCGGGCAGTTCATCGGAGTCTTGATCACCATCACCAGCATCGCCGTTTTCGGAGGCATGATCGCCGTTTGTGCCATTCATACCGTTGGTCATAGGCTCCCCGTTCATGTCTGCGTTCTTCATCTTGGCGAAGAAGTGTGACGCCGCCGTTGTGGCCTGGTTCATCGCCAAGTTGAGCTCTTTTTCGGTGAATAAGCGCTCGAGCGAGTAGGCCGCCGCCTCGAATTGGGCGTTGACAATGCGCGCTTTGGCTTCACGGAAGGGCGAGCCTACACCGAGCTCTGCGTTGCGACCAGAAGGACCCGGAGAGTCATTGTCTTCTTCAAACAGCTTCCGCTTGCGCTTGTTCTCCGCAGCCATATCCTCTGTGTCCCCAAACTTGTGTCCCGTCCTACGGGTCTTACGCGGCTGCTGCGGTCCGCCCGGGCTGGCGGGATTGCCAATGCTGAACTGGTTCGGGTGAAGAAGCATAGCGTTGCTGTCAGAAAGGTCTAGTTGCTCCTTTTCACGCCTGAGTCTCGCGGCGCGTGTCTGCGTGCTCGTTATGAGGCGCTCGCGAATGGTGGATGTAAGCAGCTTGTGCTCTTCTTCGGCGATTTGAACTTTGTAGAAGTGCGAGTTCTCGATTTCATTTTTGCTGTTCTCGTGCTTGTTCTGTGTAAAATTCGGGGTCAGCTTTTGACTGGAGGGTGTGCCGAAGGCGGGTGCAAGCACAGTGACTTACCCAGAGCATGGTAAGGTTGTAATCGCGCTCTTCCAATGCGTCATTAGCGGCATCCACGAAGCGCGAATAGTGTTTGCCGCACTGGGCAATGTAGTCGGTGCCGGCGCTGGGTGCAGTCGGCACGGTGTTGCCCATGATCTGGGTGATGAGCTCGGCGGCCTCCTGTCCGCCATCCTCGAGTGGTTTGTTTGTGTAAGGATCGGCTTTGGAGATGAGATTGATGTCGGCCTGCAGAGCGGCAAGCTGTGCTCTGTAGTGACTGTCCCTGTTGTCGGAGAAGGAAGCCATCATCTCAGAGAGCTTGTCGGCCAGCATGTTGCGCCGTTTGTCGCGCTTGGAGACTTGCGGCTGCGGCGATGTTGCGGAGTGGCCGAGGGGGAAGCTGTTCCCAGGCGATGGACTTCGATTTCTCGCCATGGTGAGATTGTCGGTTCGGCAGGTGTGTCAACCGGTGTCTAAGACTGCGTCTACCCAGAGCAGAGCAGGCCAAAGTGAAGCAAAAAGAAACACTGGCTAGAAGCAAATAGGGGACACCAGATTCTTTGGTAAAATCCAGCTGCACTTTGCGGGTGATTCGCTAAAGCGCAGACGACATGCAGACACCTTGGAAGAGCGCGCAGTAAAGATGAGGGAGTGAATTGGAGGTGAATCGACGGATGATCAGAAGGTTGTCAACGAAAGCAGCGTAGCGTCGTTTCTTAGCACCGACCGCCGATGTGTGGGCTTGGCAGGTACACGTGCACGTCATCCGCCAACGGTACGTAGATATAACAATTGAAGGGAGGTGAAGAGATACGTAAGGCATAAGGTCACTGGCCAGCGCTTAGGAGAGCAAATCTACCATTTACGAAATTGTCGAGTACATGAACTGAAACGATGGGTCACCAATAAAAGGCAAAGGGCTATTCGGAGTGTGCATCTGGCTTCTATTATTCGGAGCGGGCAGATGGCAAGGCTAGACTAGAGATGTATCTGGAGCGGTCCGTTGCTTCCACTCAAGCCACCGTGCGTGTATGCCTGAGGATGAAACGTATTGTACCTCAGGACGCAACAGCTTGCGAGCTACAAAATAAGACATCATGTCTTATTTCCCTCACTCTCCTCCCCAATTTCCTCATTTTTTCTTCTCAAGTCACTCGAGAGCTTTACTCGAGCCAAGTCCTGGTCTAATCACTAATTCGTGCGAATGCACCTCTACGCTCACCCCGCTACACCATCGCAATGATACACAAATCTTCATGCACTTCGCCCACAATGAGTACACCCAAACTTGAAAAAGTTACAGTCACTCTACCCAAGAAGTCCGATCGCACGGATGAGCCATGGCATCACTACTTGACAATCGACTTGATCTGGTACGTGCTAGGCTACACGCTGTTCCATCCTTGGGTGTCTTGGATTCTCGTACTGTGCCTGCGCGCGCAATACACGCCCTATGGTGCGCCTGAGATGAAGATTGCGACAGCCTGGGCCATGGCTATGAGCGCTATTGGTATCGCCGGTATCGTTAGTGACCGGATCGCGTTTGGGAGGCCGAGGGAGGTGGATCTGGCCGAGGAGGTCATTGTGATTACGGGAGGTGTCGACGGCTTGGGAGGATTGCTGGCCGAGACGTACGGAATGAGGAATGCCAATGTGGCCGTATTAGACAAGAAGAAGGTGGATCAGGACGAGCAGGAGGAGAAGGGTGTGTTGTACTATGAGTGCGATATCAGCGACCCGAAGCAGGTTGAAGCTGTTGCTGCGGAGATTGTAGAAGATGTAAGTGCAGAACGATCCTTGAATAGAGATGGGTACTGATGCAACACAGCTCGGCCCTCCGACTATATTGATCAACAACGCCGGCATCACCACCACCAAGTCTATTCTTGATTCCACAGCAGAGGACGTCGAGAAGACATTCCGAACGAATACACTCTCCCACTTCACCACCCTCCGCACCTTTCTTCCACACATGCTCCGCGAACGCCGCGGCACCATTGTAACCGTAGCATCTGTCCTTGGCCACGTCGGTGCTGCGAACCTTGCTCCCTATGCCGCTTCTAAAGCCGCGCTTCTCGCTCTCCACCATTGCCTCCGAGCCGAACTAGCTCAGACTCCGGGTGCCGAGGAAATCAAGACTATACTTGTGACGCCGGGACAGATGGGCACGAAGATGTTTGCAAGTCTGAAGACACCTAGCAATTTCTTCGCACCCGTGGTATCGCCGACGGAAATTGCCAAGGATATACTGAGGATGATCGAGAAGGGGGAGAGTGGGGATATTGCCATTCCGCTTTACACAAGGTACATCCAAATCTTGGCCGTACTGCCTGTGGGTGTGCAGATGTTGTTGAGAAAGTGGAGTCACGTTGACAAGTCGATACCAAACTCTAGTCTTGGTCAAGAAGGGTCGAGCGAGGAGAAATAGATAGTTATGATGTCCAATTGCATAAATATGGAGCTTGGTAGCATATCAATTTGCGATATTTTTTAGTCACTGTCGCACCCCGCTTCGCTGCGTACTATGTTGGTACTCATATTCAAAGATGTGCTATATGATCTCATGACTCGTGCGAATCCGATAACTGACTCAGACGTCATCAAATTAATTTCCCCCACCATCGCTCACTCACAGAAACCCCTCCAACACTCCCACCAACCTGGCAACCTAGCAATCTACCACCCTACCAAAGATGCCGAAACCATGCGCGAAATGTGCGACAAACACGGCCGCCATCGTCCGCCCTAAGGATCGCTCTGTCCTCTGCAAACCCTGCTTCTTCACTGTCTTCGAAACCGAAATCCACCACACAATAACCAGCACCAACCTCTTCACTCGCGGCGAGCGCATCGCGATCGGCGCATCTGGCGGGAAAGACAGCACGGTTCTCGCCTCTGTTCTCAAGACTCTAAATGAGCGCTATGACTATGGCGTCGAGCTAATACTGTTGAGTATCGACGAGGGAATCAAAGGGTACAGAGACGATAGTCTGGAGACGGTCAAGAGAAATGCGAAGGAGTACGGGATGGATTTGACCATTCTGGGGTATAGGGAGCTGTATGGTTGGACCATGGATCAGGTGGTTGAGCAGGTGGGAAAGAAGGGGAATTGTACGTATTGTGGGGTTTTTCGACGGCAGGCGCTGGATCGGGGGGCGGCGAGACTGGGGGTTAAGCATGTTGTGACGGGGCACAATGCCGATGATGTCGCAGAGACTGTGCTCATGAATTGTAAGAGTTGTTTTCAACAAATGGTAAAAAGGTATGCGCTGACAAGATTGATAGTATTGCGTGGCGACCTCCCTCGACTGTCGCGAACAACATCCATCGTTACATCCACCCCTTCCGCCACACCTTCTACTGACCCACACTCTCATACCAACATCAAGCGCAGTAAACCCCTCAAATACGCCTATGAGAAAGAAATCGTCCTCTACGCGTTACACAAAAACCTCACGTACTTTAGCACGGAATGTATATACTCGCCCGAAGCTTTCCGAGGCAGTGCCCGCGCTCTCATCAAGAACCTTGAACGTGTACGTCCGAGCGCTATACTTGACGTCGTGAGAAGCGGCGAAGACATGGCAAAGCTATGCCCGGGCAGCGATGAGGGATGTGGAGGCGCATGCTCGAGCGCGGTGCCAGTAGCTGAAGAGGAAGAAGGCGGATGCGGGAGTTCCAACGGCAGGACTATGGGCGGAGAAATGGCCAGTGTAGAAAAGCAGCTTGCACAGAACGAAGCCGCAGCCATGGATGGACTAGAGATGGAGATAACATCCAGCGGTGTGAACAACGTACAAAATGGCACCGTCCCTCCAGCCAACAGTAAAAAAGGAAAGAAAAACAAGAGTCAACATCCTCCACGAAAAATGGTCCCAAAACAAGTCATGGGCAAGTGCAAGAAATGCGGATACCTATCTAGTCAGGAAGTATGCAAAGCATGCACCCTCCTCGAAGGTCTCAACAAAAACAGACCAAAAAGCACCATCGAAGTCGGATACGACAATCCCAACCCAAACACCGCACCCACCCGCATCGCAGACGAAGTGAAAAACTTGACCCTCGGACCTGGATGAAACTACCGTTACATACAATACCTACCATCGATTCCCCCAACCCACTCCACCACCATCAACACACACCGCAAACATCCACACCCACACCCACACCCGCACCAACCCACCCATAAACCCTCCCACACAACCAAACAGGCTCCATCCAACCAAAAAACCCCCATCCCTTAAATCACACCATCACATTCACCCTCACTCCCTCCCCCATCACACCCCACCACCTACCACCCCACTCCACCACACGTATGCAAAAAATGACCCAGTCATCAAACCACCCACACGTTCCACGCGTTTCAAACGCACGACGTGTCCGAGACCCATGGACTGGGTTCGCATCCTAGCGCCCATGTGCCTCTTTTAGCCGGTTCGTCGCGACGGACGGGTCACGTTGTTTGCGGGGTCACGAGGTTGGTCATGCGGTGGGGGTGGGGGTGAGGGACGTTTATGTCGTGTCATGTCGTGTTGGTGGTGTTGGTGGTGTTGTGATTGGGTTTGGGGTTGGGTTGTTTGTACTGCTTTGTACATTTATGGGGGTAGCTGATGCTAGTTAGTGGTGGTGGTAGTGGTGGTGATAGTGGTGGTGGTGATGCATATCGCATCATATCGACCATATTGTACCTTTGCAACTATCAAGCGTACCTGTATAACTGTGCAATCGCAGACAAAGCAACACACCTATGTTTGTACCAAGGGTAACCTTCCTGCTCGCCCGGTTCCTTGCATGTATCTATCATGTGCGTTGGACGACGATGTATGACGTTAGGTGACATGACGTGAGGTGTCATGATGCAATGTAGCGTGTTTGCGAGAGAGATTCATAGATCCCAATGTTGCCTTGATGGGTATTGAGTGTGTGAATCCAACTGATTGCAACTTTGAGTACTTGGGTTAGGTAGGTAAGTAGGTATTCACAAGAAAAGAAGTTCGTTAATGAGGCGATTACCTCTAATGCAAATCATACGCCATACATACATACAAACAAACACGCATACACAAACAAACACACAAACACAAGAACAAACATACAAATGCTTTCTGTCTCTCGCTCTCGCTCTCTCTACCCTCTACATGTCAAATCCCCACTCGCCCTCCAATTTCCACGGCCCGCTCACATCTACACTCCCCCTACTAGAATCCCACGTCCCCACCTTCCCAGCCCCATCCTGCCCCAACACCACCACCCTCGCCACCGCGACGCTCTCACCGTTTCCACCCTTGTACCCAAACGACCCCTTGCAACTAAACTTTCCATTGTCCCACAAAAACTCCACCTCGCTGACCTCAGGCTGCTCGATCCTTTCGCCCTCATCCAAGTACAAGCGACCTGTTGCCTTACCGTCCCGCCCAGGTGCAACAAGCAGGTAAAAGTCCTCCTTGCGCAATTCTTTAGTGGTGTTCGCGCTGTTCACGCGATGCGGGATGATTGTACCACCGCGGACGTGGACGGGAATGTCGGTCCAGGCGACGTTATTAACAGTGACGTTTGCGCCTTTGCCTTCGAGGCGGGCGCCGGTCCAGTAGTCGTAGAAGGTGTCTGCGGGAAGGTAATACGTGACCGAGTTTGAGTAGTCCGCAGTGACGGGGGAGATGAGCAAAGCGTCACCGTAGAACCATTGCTCTTGAATGGCGAAGGTGTTGGAGTCGTTGGGGTAGAGGTAGAAGAGGGGGTTGATCATTGGGACGCCTGTGGTTGTTTGGTAGTATAGTGCAGTGTAGATGTAATCCATGAGTTTGTAGCGCGTATCGATTGCTTTTTTCGCGGCTTGTGTGACTAGGGGCCATTGGTAGAATTCTTGGTGGATAGTGCTTAGTTCGGCGTGGTTGCGGTAGAAGGGCTGGAAGGCGCCTAGGAGTGCCCAGCGGGCGCAGAGGTATTCATTTGTATCGCCGTTGAAGCCGCAGACGTCAGATCCTACCATGGGCATTTGGTGCATGGCGACAAAGGCGAGCATTTGTCGGATCGTGATGCGGTAGTCTTCCCAGGCGGAAAAGTTGTCGCCGAACCAGTGTGTGACTTCGCGGCCGCTGCTGGCGAAGGTGGAACGGGTGAGGACCATGGGGCGGAGTTCAGGGCGACGTGCAAGCATGGCTTTGTGTGTTGTCAGGGCCATCGAGTGACCGTACATGTTGTGCGTATCGTATTGTTTGGTGCCGTCGTAGTTGGTGGTGTTCGTTTGAATAGTAAAGTCGGAGAGATTGCCTCGATGGTTGTAGACTGTGTACTTGGGATTGAACCATTCGCGGTTTGGAATACCTTTCATCTGTCCATCGACGGCTCGAGCTTTGAGCGTTGAATTTGTAGGCTGGAAGTCGGCAGGGAAACCCGGTATCGGACGTCCAGTGTTGTTTCGAGGAGGGTTGGCAGGGGCAGGAGGGTTACCTTCGGGGAATGGGTTGCACTGTGGATTGGGACAAAAGTTGGAGGCTTCGTTCATGTCTACCCAGATACCATCGAGATTGATTCCAGATTCCGGGTTGAAAAAACGCTTAAACTCATCTGTCCACCAGTCGGTCGTCTGAGGCGCAAGCCAATCTGGCCACGCAACAACACCTGGCCACTGGACGCCAAGCAGATCGCTCCCATCAGCGGCCTTGAGAAACACATCTTTCTCGTGTCCTCGACGGTAGGTCTCCTGGCTACTAACAGCATGAATACCTGGGTCAAGAATGAGCACGTAGCGTTGTCCACGCTGGTGAAGTGTGGTGACCAACTCCCGCATTTTCTTCAAAGGGAAACGCTCAGGGTCAAGTGTGAAATCCTGGCGTCCATCCATGTGGTCAATGTCAGTCCACATGACCTCGAGGGGGATCCCAGCCGTGGAATAATTAGCGACAACCTCCGCAACCATGTTGACGTCCCAGTAGCCGTACTTGCACTGGTGGAATCCCAGCGTCCAGTACGGATACATGGCAGAGTAGCCGACAACGTCAGCGTACTGCTTAGATACCTGTGCCGGGCTCTTTCCAGCCAGGAAGTAGAAATCAAGAACGCCACCAATGGTGTCGTACTCTAAAGCCTGGTTGCCGACACCATCACGGAGGATAAAAATGTTCATGGGTGTCGAATTGAGAAGGAAGACGCCGTGAGTACCCTTGTCACCACGGTGCTCAAAGTACACAGGGTGCGAGCCATAAAGGTTCGAGTTGCGCGGAATGTTAGGAGACTCCGAATTGAGAAGAGAACGGCGATAGTTGTCTGTTGGCAGGTGGAATGGATCAGTGTGTTCTCCAAAGCCGTAAAGATGAGGATTTTTTGGCAGACGTGTCTGGAGGCGAACGTATTGGGTTTCGAAGATCAGCTGACTGCTGGAGGTGTCGAACAGAATCTCTCCATTCTCTTTGCGTTTGACTGTAAAAGAGAAGGGCTTCTCCACAAGGTCAAATTCGAGAGCTGCAGCAGATGACGAAGCTCCCTCATTCTTGGGTCGTGGAACAAGCTCCTCTTGTACTTGGAAGACATCGAGGCTAGCGTCGTAGATTTTGACATGTAGGCGATCGTCTAGAAATGGTCAATCAAAGATGGTTTTGGGTTCAACGCGCAGCATGAATGCGTAGAGCAATATTTGTTTGGGCAGGCGAGTCTTACTGGACTGATATTCTACGAGCAATTTCAAGTTCTTGATATCATCGCTATACGCATTACAGGCCGTGCCAGCAAGCGTCAGGTCGGCAGTCAAAGACGAATCTTTTTTGATAACATTGGAGGCCGCATAACCAGGACAGGCCGTTACATTTGCGAAGGCTCGCGGTTGGAGGGAAACATCCCGTGGAGTAGGGGCCGAAGATGCGATCCCCAGACAGGAGATGAGGCCAAGCACAAGCTTTTGGGAAAGCATCTTGTCGACTGTCCAGACCGGAAGATGGTGCACAGGCGGGATAGAGATGACGGGTGCGAGGTCTATATACCCGCTAAAAAAGAACGGTGAATATCACTGACCTAACTAATTAAGCGTTGAAGCCAAGGAGAGTTCCTCGGAGGAGGTAGACGCTCGGACACATGACAGTCTGGAGATGGGAACAGTGCGAAGAGAGATCACTCGTGCGAATGATGTCTTGCCATGGCAGGGCAGCGGTACAAGACCCGTGCTACTTGGTATGGGGGCGGGTGAGAAGCAGCTTGGGATAGTCGGTAGTTTGGCAACGAGATCTGGCGTTCCCGCAACTGGGCTGGATACCTGAGTAGGCATGAATACGGGGTAATATGGCGGAGTAGGTATGGGGTAGATGCATGATGGTCGATGAACAGGTACAAGGCGATGAACAGTGCAGGTGTGTTTCCTGAGATGCGCGTCTACAGCAGGAACGCGTCCGGTCGTACCTTCCTATTCGATACGCGACGAGATTAGCACTTGATGTCAATAAACCTTGCAGCGGTAGATCCATGCACCATCACCAAGGCACCAAGGACTCAACAGATTTCGAGACAGCCGGAGCGCATGGTGTTATCATATCATGGCCAAAGGGCCTGGGGAAAGACATCATGCTGTCGGGGGTTGTTTGAGATGTCGCGCAGTCAGCAGATGCAAGTGACAGAAGGGGAGTGGTGATGTCGTTGTTCATACGAAAGAGGACACGAGGGATCAGCAGGCACAAACGACGACGGGTGTGACGGCGGACCGGTGCATGCGTCGTTTAGTTCATACCGGGCGCCAGACAAAGCAGAGAACTAGAGGCCGCTATAGATGCACAAAGTGTGTGCCCGTGATCACTACGCATCAGAGCGTGACAGGCTAAAGAGATGTCTGACTATCGAGAGCATGTAGTTAACTACTACTGTGAAGGCGTCTGAGAGCGAGGTTGTACATACATGTCAACGGTGTCCTGTCACGTGATGTGTGCTCGTCTATTAGTCAGTACCTAGGTATGACGTAGCTGATAGCTAGTTCGAACGCCACAGCAGCAGCCAACTACGCCACAGCGACTTTCGCCTCAACTCTCCACGCTTTACGGAGTACAAGTTCTCTATCTAATTACTAGTCAACTTGAGAGTAGAGCATACAGTCCTGGCCAACGCGGTCCGTCTGTCGTTTCTCATAGCGATTGCTGCCTTGATCCTCTGTCCACCCGTTTTGCATCTCACCTCACACCCCGCCATCACGATGCCCCGCCGCAGGGCATTTTCGAGGGAACACGCGACGGCCACGCCGTGGCCAGAGACCTTCACAGACGGCCTACCGCTGCCAAAGATTATAGTCTTTGACTTGGACTACACCTTGTGGCCGTTCTGGGTCGATACTCACGTCACACCTCCGATCAAGGCCCAAGAAGGAGGGCTCAAGGTCAAGGACCAATATGGGGAAATATATGGCTTCTACCCCGAAGTTGGGAGTATGCTGGGTGCGGTAAGCTCCTATACCCTTCGTCGAACCCAAACGACGTGCTGATGTGCCGGCGACAGCTCAGGCAAAAGTCCATCCTCATTGGCGCCGCCTCCCGAACCCACGCACCTGACCTTGGCCGCGAAATGCTCAAGCTTCTCAAGGTTTCCTCTTCCTCTTCCTCTTCTTCTTCCACATCGTCGTCTCAATATGCGATAGACTACTTTGACCACATGCAAATCTACCCCGGCAGCAAGACCACGCATTTTGAACGCATACATCGTGATTCTGGGATAGCTTATGAAGACATGTTATTCTTTGATGATGAGAGTCGCAACAAGAATGTGGAGGTGCTGGGCGTGGTGATGCAGCTTGTGAGAGACGGAGTTAGCAGAGAAGAGATTGACAAAGGAGTACGAAGCTGGAGAAAAAGGAATAAGATTGCGATGTAACGGGTTATTGAGACATAACTAGAAGGCGTATCTGGTCATTCAAAAGGTAGATTTGTACGGGTTTTTTTCCTTGATGTATATCTATGCGACGGTGAGGATTGTACAGCTCAGCCATTACATGCAACTTGGTCTCTCCCTCTTCAACCATCTTTACTCTAAACGTCTACCCCACTGCAAAGCTACAGCGCATCGCATCCTATACTTGTAGCTACACCCAATTACACAATGATACATAAGTACCCAAGTAAGTACGTATGTATAGTTGATTTCAATATGTCGCCTTTCGCAAAGATTGCCTGCCGTATGAGTCACCCCTTCCCGTTTCTCCCACATGTACACTGTCTCACCTTCCACACTCATTTTCTCGCACCTTCCATCAGCCTTTTCTAGCCTCCATTCTTTGTCTCCTTCTCTCCATCCTCTCTACACTTTTCATCCTCCTCAAGGCAACTCAGACACAGCTCAAGCATACTGTATCCCGAGTCGTGTGTCCATCTCCTGTGCTAACAATGATAACGTACAACAGGGATAAGGAATGTGACCTCTACCACTCATATGGCTAAGATACCACCGCTTTGGAAGTCAACTTCAGTTACGATATCTCCGAAGCCAATCGTATGATGATCACGGTATCTGCTTTGAACCAATCATGGCCATCATACCACACCTGGCAACTTGACCTGAAAACTGTTTTAGAAAGGTAGATACCAGGAGTTTGGTAGGTGCTCAAAATCCTGCGCATTCCCATCCTATCAAGAACCCGCTTCTATTGTGTCCTTCCTCCTTCTGCTTACTCCACAGACACCTTGGCGAGCCCACCTCTTTCTGGATTGGATCAGCAATGTGGGTAGGTCTGGGCGTGAGACTCATGATGGAACAAAACTCCAAATACCCCGTGTCGCCTTGTGGGAAGTTTTTCTTTCCATACATTCTATTCGTAGCATGGTACGAAGAGGTTGTTGTGACTATCGATAGGGGCTTTGAAAGTTGTGGAGGATCAAGTCGCCATGGCTGAAACAGAGGAACCGACTCCTACACGGCATTTCTACGCACCTCCGCCTGGTCATCCACCAGAGAAGACAATAACTTCGACTTTCAGTTCTGATAATGAGCTTCCTACCGTTACAGATTGGCCTACAACAGCTGAGCGTGTTTGGGTCGTCACTCCACTTAGAGGCTTTCTTATAGCCTTCGATATTGTCTTTGCTTCTACGCCTATCCTCTTCATTGGTTCGTCACAATCGCTCGAATGTTGGCAAGTCCCAATCGCTGATTCTCTACCCAGCTCTTGCTCTCATAGCAGCGCGTCTAGATGGCAAAAATCTATCTTCTTATGGAAAGGGTCTTCATGAAGCACTCCTCATCTCTCCCACGATATTTCCTGTAATTTTTGCCGCCCTCATGGGCCGATTCTTCAAAGCCATTGCACTTCAGCTCGCCGAGCGAGGCACAACGCTTGGTCGCCTTGAACAACTGCTTGGGTGTCAGTCTCTGTTTTCCGCTCTTGAACGTCAGATCTCCCTGCACTCATGGTCGTTAGTGGGTATCATCTTGATGCTTCTTTGGGCCTTGTCACCCCTCGGGGGGCAGTCTGCATTGCGTCTTCTTGGTGAAGAGATACCAGCCTTAGTATCGACAGGAACGGTGCAGTACATAGGCACTGCATCTTCGATCAATTCGTTCATGCAAGGTGCTAGCGCCATCAATAGCGGAAGAAGAACCTATCCCGGTATTTACAATACTGCGCTCCTCTCCAGCTCGAAATATCAAAACACTTCCATGGACCTGTGGGGAAACGTAAAACTGCCACTCTACTCGTCCATCGTCGACAGCACTTTGGATGATTGGAAGATGGTGGAATCCAACAATGCCTCGACTGTACCTTACGCCTCTCTCATTGGCATCCCTATTGCCAACGTGCCCGAAACTGGAACGAGCAACTTCAGTATCAAAGCGCCCATATGGGAAATAACCTGCTCAAGTCTCAACAACTCGGCCGGCAACTCGTCGACTTTTGGCAGTACGGCGCAGTCACTTCGGTTGAACTCAACCAATTCAAAGCCATCAACCTGCATCCAATCAACTTGTCCTTTTCTCTTCACATCATTAGCCCACGATGGTGATGTCAGCAACTATACTATGGCGGAATGCAACCTGTCTTTGGGCTACTACGAAGCTCGAGTGTCATGTCTGCAAAGGAATTGTACAACAACTGCCATGCGAAAGCTTTCTCAAAACGAAGAGAATGATATAGTCGCTACACATGAAACGTCTCTCAACACCATTTGGCGCATGTCTTTGAACAGTTTACCTGCAGTCGACAGCAACGGTAACTCACAGCTGACCAGTGGCTCCACGAATACTGAGAAATGGTTAAAAGACCCCAGAAACGTCATTGCCCAGACATTCCAATTTGTCCATCTTTACGACCTCCCCGTCCGACTTTTCGCCGAACGTTTAACCATCATATGGAACACGTTTCAACAGTCCACCTACGCCACAACCGCACTCGGCGGTAACCTTCCCCAGGACCTAAATAGTCTAGCCAATGATGTTGCTTTCAACACTTCTAGCACAACGAACGTCTTCTCTGCTCCACCCGTTTATAGGACCGATTGGACCTGGTTCTCCATCCTACTGGTAGCCTCCATAATCTTGCAGATCGCTGCGTATGCTGGGCTGTTTCTAAAGTATTGGACTTCAGTGCCGGATATCATGGGTTATGCTTCAAGTGTGAGTACCTCCAAAATCGTGCCGATTCAATGAAAGATAGACACTAAAGTTTCACGTGCCGAGTTTTAGATGACCCTATTGAACCCGTATGTGCCGGTACCCACGGGGGGGACGACGTTACACGGTTTGGAAAGATCAGCGCTGTTACAAGATCTGCCAGTCATGATAGGAGATGTATGTGCAGATGAGCCGGTCGGGGCTATCGCTTTCGCAAAGATGGGAGATGGGAGGGTGTCGAAGTTGGATCGCAAGAGGTTGTATATCTGAAGGATTATTTGGAGAGGCTCATGAGATCTACCAATGTGTAATAACCCAGGGGATAGGGAGTAGTCGCCAACCAAACCATCCCTGAAAGATTGCTTAGCCCCAAGCCGCTTGTGTATGGGAAAACTAGGATCTGCAGATACTAGGGGACGAATAGCATGGAAAACAAGATTTTATACAGAAAAAATGGCTAACCGGCACCCTTTTAAGCTATGTAGCTACTAGGTTTAGATGAGATCTGGGTACATCGGGGTTAGCAAGATGATCTTTTTAGAGTTAGAATCAGTTACATAGCTTAGGAGGGTGCCGATTAGCCCCTCCCCTGGATATTACAGACTTCAACATCAGGGTACATGGAACAGAGCCGTATCGTGTTCGAGCTACGTTAGTTTAGATACTGCGATCATTGGTTGCGCCTCCAACCTCGGAGTCTTCGACGGAAAGACACGGCGCAATACTGTGATTAAGTTTCAGTCCATTTCAACGACGCCATCGAGTCCACATTCATACATGAGTACCTAAGTAGGTTATATTCCCCTCTATCTGGGCAGTATTCTACATCTGATTTTCCTGTTCGTAATCATGGATAATACATCATTGAATCGCATTGTTTCCAATGACATCGTTGCTTCAACTACATCATCGGCTCAGTGTGCCATCAGCAATCATACAGGATCGAGTGCGAAGGGAAACCAACCCGAAGGCTCTCTAGATGACTCACAAACAGACACATCTCCTGAACAACTCACTAAATACGATGTATGCTCCCCCCTCCCCCCCTTTCGACTTCACATCTGTACACTCTCACTGACGTCGAATCTTCTAAGGTCGGTTGGCGACGCGTCGTCAGGAATTTTTCCCCATCATGGTTCTCAGTACCAATGGGAACGGGTATCGTCTCCCTTCTCCTCATCACAATACCCTTTAAATCAGACTGGTTATACTGGCTCGCAGTCGCGTTCTTCGGCCTCAACGCCCTCATGTTCTTCTCAGCGCTCATCATTTCAATCCTCCGATACACCCTCTACCCAGAGATATGGCCCGTGATGATAGACGATAGTACAGACTCTCTATTCCTCGGCACCATTCCAATGGCCTTTGCAACCCTAATCGAAGCCTGGATCTTCCTCTGCGTCCCGTACTTTGGCCCCTGGGCAGTAACCTTCGCATGGGCCCTATGGTTCATCGACTCCGTCGTTGCAATCGCAGTAACGCTCTCTCTATCCATCCTCCTGATCTCATCCTCTACACAGCAGGCCTTACACCGCATCACCGCAGCGCAACTACTCCCAATATCTGCCACCGTTGTCGCTGCCGGAACAGGCGCCGAGATAGCGAAAATCATCACAGACATGGAGGATGCGCTTGGGACTTTGATCGCATCGTATGTCATGTGGGGTATGGCGATTCCACTCGCCATGACGGTGCTCGTCTTGTATTATACTCGACTGGCCTTGCACAAGCTTCCCCCTCGCGAGATTGTAGTGTCTTCTTTCCTTCCCCTCAGTCCGCTCGGCATGGGCGGCTACACCATCATGTATCTCGGAAGCGTAGCCAAAATCATCTTCCCCAAGACGAATTTCTTCCACGAGCTCGCATTAGCCGGCGATATCTTCTACATTCTTGGAATCTTCACCGCATTAATCATGTGGGCTTTCGGTCTGACATGGCTGTGCTTTGCTCTCGCTACAATTTACTACTCGCAACCATTCCCATTCAATATGGGCTGGTGGGGCTTCACGTTTCCGCTTGGTGTCTATGCTGTTAGTACGATGGAGTTTGGTGTTCAGATGCCTAGTTTGTTTTTCAAGGTTCTGGGGACGATTTTCAGCGTGGCTGTTGTGCTTTTGTGGTGTGTTGTCGCTGCTGGGACTGTCCGAGGCGTGATCGACGGCGAACTTTTCTATTCGCCTTGTTTGGCTAATTTGCCGAAGAAGGATGACAGCGATACGGAAGAGAGTGGGGAGAAGGGGGGAGTTTCGACACCACGTCAATGAAGATTGGGTTCGTGGTAGTATGTTCATGGCAATCAAGATAGATGTCTGGTACAAGGCAGGGGAGATCCATATGTATTCTCAACACGACGGTTTCCTCCGATCCGACGCTCATCCTACAACAGCCTTTTAAGCAGCAGCATCGCATTGTTCTAAAATCAACGTCAGCAAGCTTCGTACACGATGGTCATATCTCAGTCCAACCTACGCTTCTGAGCCTGGCAATCAGCGCCCTCAAAGTCAGCCTGCCCCCCATTGACCAAATTCATACATCCATTCGCCTGCTGGTCGCAAGACCGCTGCAAGGCCGCCCCGATATTCACAAAGGTATCGCCCTTGACGCTAAAAGGACGGTCCGCATTACCAGAGTCAAGAATCGGCGTAGCAGCGACGCCGCCGAGCGCGCCGGTGAACGTTTGCGAGTTTGCCTGGCGAGGTAGGACGGCTGCGTAGGCACTAGCCATAGCGGCGAAAGCAACAAAAGCAGTAGAGACCTTCATTTCGAAAAAAAAGAACCAGCCGTGATATCCGCTGAGGGAAGAGGTATAGCGAAAGAATAGAAAGAAAGGCAAATGGGTATGTATATGTGTCAGGAAAACCTCACTGCGACCAAGCGCTAGTAACGTATAGAACAAGCAAAAGAGATATGAATCAAAAGATAGATGAAGCGAAAGGAAGAGAATTATACCAGGGAAGAAAAGACTGTGTGAACGGGATATTTGACTTTTTTTTTTCCCAAGAAAATTGCGATTCTCTCTTCTCCTCTTAGTTATATACTTGATATTTGAAGCGTAGACGAGTTCTTTTCACCGCATTGTTGCTTCATTGCATCAGGCCCCCCCCCCCCCACAACTTCCCTCCCTTCCATCTTACGTGCGGAATGATCACCGAGCATATTTGCAACGCAGAATGTATCTATTGGTATGCGATTGGCGTGAGGTGGTTCCTGCCTCGAAGGTGCCTGATGCGCTTAGAGGTGCCTGAAACGTCACGCGTGCGAGAGGCGCTTCATGTAGTTTTGCCGTCCCCCAAGTGCCCAACTCGATGCATCAAATGCAAAGATCCAGTAATTACTCCATAGATAACGGAGGGGAGAATGGAAGCCTTGTTTGCGGTGGTGCGTGCAGAGGAGGTGACAGGTGACAGGTGACAGGCAGCGATGCCCTGGTGTTTCGGGTTGGGGGTTTTTTGCGGGCGGAGGGTCAGCATATGCGAAGTCGGTTTGATGTCTTGGGGTCGTGGGTGGGTGAAGCAGTAGTAGATGCTTTTATTACTTATGGCGCGGTGTTTGCCACCGGGAATTGGGTGAGGGGGGTTTGTGGCGTTTGGGATGTGGAGAGTGAATGAAAAGGGTATGTAAGGTTTGGGTAATTTATTTTTCAACCGACACCCTCCCTCCCTCCTTGCCTCTCTACCTCCCATTCGAAAATTTCTAGAGATCTATCCGAGAGAGACGTATTTTTTGGACTTCTTTACACGACGGTTTGGGGTCGTGATTGAAATTGTTGGCTGTGCAGTACGGATGGATCCATAGCTTTAGGTCCAGGTCACGCAGCGCGATGTTTGGGTTGGACTCGGGAGTTCCATAGGTGCAATCGAATGGAGGTTATGAAACTGATGTTGGATCATGAAAGCCCTGTGGTCTCTCTCCTACGCCACTTTCGAATGCTGTGGATCAAAGTGCTGTCGAATACTAGCTGCAACAAATAGAACTCGCTGGTGAAGCAGTTACGTGCTCGCTCTGTTCATAGAAGTCTCAGAGACACTTGAATTTCCATTACGAAGAAGGGGGATAATTTCAACTAGACAAGAAGAATCCAAGGTAAATATTGGTCTTTATTTTAGCTTTTGCGTATGTCTGCCTTTCAGCCTGGATTAAACGACGTCGTTTTGCTCGTAGTGGAGTCCACTGATGAACAAAATGTGGAACCTGAGGGTTTGTTCTTGGTAACAACTTTGTCTTCTACATTCTCCGCTATTCAAACAGCTTTCACGAACCGGATATTGCCCTTGCTCACTGTTGCTCGACGTCAACTTTTAAATTCTTCTAAATCATAGATGAACCCTGCACTTGAGTCCGTGAATCTTTCAATCACTAATGCCGGAGTCATGTTTCGCCATTGAATAAAAGCATACCACGACACGCCATCACCAATACTTCTCAGTCACGAGCCTCAGCCCCTCCACCGAGAACTCCCGTACTCCTCTATCCTCCACCCTCGTCCGCGTCCGCATCGAAACTTCCTTCTCTCCCGTCTTGAGATTCACTCCCTCATGCTCATACTGTTCCCTTTTCATCAGACTCCCTTCAACCGCCCAGCTAGGAACAGAATCCTCAAACCTTACCCCCTTCTCCCCCTCCACCATATCCAACACCTCCTTCACATTCTTCCTGTACAATTCCCCACCCGAAAACATCGTCCTAGCAAACCCATTGACAGCATTCCTCATCGCATCACCGCGACAGCGCCACAACAAACAATTCAGCGCCTCTTCGACCGACGGAACCGCAAAGAACCGTGCATCAAAGTGCGCAGCACCAAGCCCATCGAATGCGGCAGGCTTAACCTTGGGTTCCGGGTTCGCCGCCAGAAATGCAGCAAGATGGCTATTGAAACGCACAGAGCAGTAACTCGCAGCCAGAGAGCTTAGTTTCTGGACCCGATCGTTGAAGCTCTGCACGCCGGCTGGGAAGACCAGTGTTATCTCGTCAGATTGTGTGTACGCGACGGTCGCCTGAGGGAAGTATTTGAGTAGATCTGAGCACGTCGCTACCATGGCATCGTGTATGCGTTGGTCAAAAGGACGGCAAAAGTGCGCGGTGAAGCGCGAAAATGCGTGGCCGTCGAGGCGGAGGATGATTGGTTTGGAGGAAGGGAGAGCGTAGTCAAAAGAAGCTTCGTACTGCTTCATGCGATCGGCAAGCGTTGCCATTTTGAATTATACAGGTATGGGAGTTCAAGAAATGGAGATACTGTGATGTTTTACCATGAAAGGTCCAAGGCAACAACCAATTCAAAGGTTGACTCATCTTAGTCACGTGATATCACGCCTCCTCTGATTCGCATTGTTTTCATCTATGCAAAGCGCGTTTAAATATTCGACGTGGCTGCTACGATAAGACTATGAATTAATCACAGCACTTTACGAATGTTCCTTATCAAGGTAGACCACAACAGATAACCACTTGATGAAACTATATAGTTAACTACTATTAGTTATAACAAACTAGCCTTCTATTCGAAGCATCTGTTGTGGTTATCTCCATTATTACATCGCACTCAGTTTAAGCAATTACTGCATTGGCCTCCTTTTCTCTTCTCTCTTCCTCTTTGATCCCCAACTTCCCCGTATTCTTGTAAACGTTTTCCAGTACTGTCTTGATCTCTTCCAGAAATCTATCGATCTCCTTCTCTGTGCCTACTGTTATCCTCAAGCATCCCAAGCATCCGTACTCTTTTCCTCGGAATCGAACAACAACACCCTTGTCTTCTGCAAGACCTTCATAGACAGCTAAGGCGGCTTCGTTGGATGGGCTTCCTCCATTTTCGGCTGGCGCATCCAGTATTTCATATAGCAGGAAATTCGACTCTTCGCCACCGATCATTTTGCCTACACCTGGTATCTTGGGCAACTCTTGTATCATCCTATTCCTTTGCTGAACGATCAGTTCCCTATTTCTCTCCATGATCTTCAAATGTTTGGGACTCAAAGCAGCTCGTGCTATTTGACTTGTTGGATTTGGTATGTTGTAGGGGGCCTTCTGATTGTTCAATATAGTTGCAATCGCTGTGTCTGCGAATACCGCGCCTAACCGTATGCCGGCAAGCCCGAAAGCCTTAGAGAGCGTCTGCATGACCACCAAGTTCGGCCACTCGGTGACCCATTCCGCCAGACTTGAGCCTTCAGGCGCAAAGTCAATATAAGCTTCATCCAAGACCACAACGCCATTCCAGCTCTCGTGTTCCAGTATTGACTGGACGTCCTCCTTTTTCAACATTTGCCCCGTAGGATTTCCTGGCGAACAAATGTACGCCATCTTTATACTTGAGTCCTTGGACAGTGCAGCTTTTATTGCCGGTACATCGAGATGGAAGCCAGGTACTTGTAGTGGCACTTTGACGAGGGCGACATCGTTGACTTGAGCCGAGACGCTATACATGCCGTATGTAGGTGGACAAACAAGGATCTTGTCGCGAGCGGGAACGCAGAAGGCACGGAGGAGGGCATCAATTGCTTCGTCGGAGCCCACGCCTACAAAGAGGTGCTCAGGTGTCAGTGTTTTCGATGTGTGGACGTGTGTATTGCGGAAGTTGCAAAGGTCTTGCTTAAGATCCAATTGGTGGCTTAAAGAGTATGTCAGCCTATCAATGTACCTATATGGAAATAGTAGATTGCCTACGGGTCGGGGTAGCGATTCAAACCAAACAGGTCTATCTCAAGAGCGGGCGCGGAAGAGGAGCCATCGACCATCGCGTTCGTAAGACTACCGTTTGCATCTAGTGCCAATCCGGGCCCAATTGCATTTTCGTTAGCATCGAGCAATACATTTGTGCCGTCGTCCTTGTAATCGCTGCGAATCGTGAGCCCAGTTTCGCATGACTGGATGGTATTTGGACTTCTCTTACTCACGTGCGCATCGGTACGGCTCCAATGCTAGGATGTTTGGTCGTGCGCATTTCGACAAATCGAAAGGTGATTTTCTGGATGCCATTCTGTAGGTTTCGGGGAACTTGTATGTTGGTGTTTTGGTATGTTGAAGCTTGAGATTCCAAGCTTGGTGGGGGTACATTTCGAGTGGGGCAGCGCGATATCGGGGATGAGTCAACCCTCCAAACTTCCACTTCTAGCGTTCAGAAGAAAGCGAACAGGTTATCAAAGTGAAGACAAAATCGGGAACTCCTATCTCGCTAACGAAGTACTATGTAAACTAGACTCAAAGATGAGCACATAATCAAGTAGACTTTGACGTGCGCATACAAAGCGAACCTAGCGTATTTTCCAGACTTAGTTGAATATTTTTTATATGGAGGTTCATTCTATACAGTACGATATACATAGATATTATCAAGGCAATGAACAAACATTAGCTCTAGCACTTATACTAAATACACTTATTAATATATGACAGCTCAAAGACTACTTATTTTTTTTACGCGTGTTGAGTCATTCGCATCCATCTCCACTTAGGTAACATCAATCAAGCCTCCAAGAGTGATAAGATATTTTAGGGCTATAGGATGTGTTACGATTAGCAATATATTTTATTTAAGCAAGAAATACATCATAATTCATCATAATCCGATATGGTCTAGTGGCTAGGATTTGCCGCTCTCATCAAGGGCAGTTCACTCTCTGTAGTGCCGGCAAGGCCCGGGTTCGATTCCCGGTGTCGGAAATGGATTCTTTTTTGCTCATTTTTGCCTCTCGTCCGCTTATCCTGTACTACGTGTGGGCTGAAATTATTCTTTTGCTACTCATCGTACGTTTATGGAAAGTTGGGAGTCTTAGATTAACCACTCAAGACAGTATTACAATATGCGAAAGGTCGCGAGGTGCGAAGACCTTTCCACGACATAGTATCAACTTCCTACTATACTACTTAGAGACGTTGGCACAATTTGTAGTTGAGTTTGTCTGCGAGTGTCTATTGTAGAATGTGTAGAAGAACAATAAACACATGCTGTAACTGATAGATTAAGTATGGCTGTGTTGGCAATTTACAAACGATTGTGTTCGTACTTGAGACTGATGACAATAACTATATAATACTTTTTGTAGCTGTGGAGCTTATTGGGAGCACAATGGGAGATAAATCTGTGTTCCAAACTGTTGGAAGGGCGATAGAGGCTGGCACCGGTAGTGTGACTTTTGGTGGCGTAGAACCTTTATAGCATAGAGAAAGGAAAATTTCAAAGACATGGCGTTGTGATACATGGAGTCAGTGAATGCGTGTTTGCAATCACATGTGCGACGATGAGCCGTGAGGAAGGGAATTCTACTCTTTGAGTGGATATCAATCTTATAAACTGGATGGAGAGTCTTCCATTATCAGACTAGAACAATTGTCTTATATGTACTCTCTTCCCACAAACACTCCAGAATATCAGCAACGTAAGATCCCGGATCTATTTCAAGCAGCTCCTCCGCCTTCTGTTCTGAAAGCCCGGCATACCCGATTCTTCTATAACACGTGGTACAAACGCTTCTCTGCAACTCCGTCACTGGCAACACCTTCCGAACAAGCAGTCCGCAGAAATGCCAATTATCGCTTATCCAGTCGAAGTCAGGCGTCTCTGCAAGGGATAGAAATTTCGAAGCGGCGTCTTCGAGATCTAGTTTCTTTTCATTTCCAGTGTTCTCGTCCAGAACAATTGTCCAAGGACCGACTGTAGATACTTCGGCGTCTGGGTCGTTGTTTTGCAGCAGTTCTGTGATGATATGAGAGGGAAGATCGAACAGTCTCCCACAGAGTTCGATGTAGCCATCTTGAATTTGTCCGAAGGGATCGTCACCGACGGGGACTGTCGTTGCGCGAATTACACGGGCAAGCTCGAGTGAAATTGGGTGCATCCAGGTCGCTATGTTTCCTTCTACTGAAGGCCAAGCCCACGAAGGTGCTGAGAGACGTCAACGAGTGATCAAATGTTAGTAAACCGATGAACTAACCGACATAATCATCATACCGCCTGTTAAGACCCTTTCTCCCCTGCCACAGCAGCTCTCCAATAAGTTCATCACCACCCCAAAGTCCAGCCAGATATTCTCCTTTCCCATCCATTTCGGCAAAATGCCTCGCAACACCACTCAACGCAATCAGCTTATCTTTATAGAAGCTAAGTTTGCACTTTGAATAGACCGACACGACATCCCGCCAGAGAATCCCACTATCCTCGCTCATCTTCCGAAACGAACTGTGCGTTCCTGTATAGGCTTCACAGGCAACGCTTTGTCGACACTCCCACGCTAGGAAAGACGTAAAGTGTATGGTTCGGGGACTCAGAAGTCGTTCTTGGACGATCCAACCACGTTCGTCAAGGGATCCGATGGTGTTGATAGGCTCAGTGAACCAGTCCCATGATATACTCATCATCTCTTTTCTACCATTACTCCAGGTTAGGGGTAAGCGTAAGGGCGATGCAGCCCGCATGTCCCGCTCTGTGAAGATGCCTTTGCGTGTATCAGCTGCTAGGGAGGCGAAGAGATTGCATTCGCACATTGCGTAGACTTTGCCCATGACTTTAGCTTCGGATGCCCAATCCGATGTTGAATCTTGAATGATACAAAGAGAGTCTATCCATATGTAACGGTACCCTAATCTTCTGGTGACAGTAACGGCGTCCTGGAAGCAGCGTCGAAGCGTAGATATGGGGATTCCTTTTGTTGTAAAATCCGCGAGGTTGTTCCCCAGCAAAGTAAGAAACTTTTGCTTGCCCCAAGAGTGGCTCAGTGCAAGGTAGCTAGTTGCTGATACACGTTGTGTGCTTGTAAGTTTGGCCGTTTCCACGAGTAGTACGGTATCCTCTCTCGAAGAGGGTGGCATAACGTCTATTAAACGAGTAGGGGCCCAGCCATCTGTATTTACTGGATGGCAAGACGCATGCGTTTTCAGGCAAGTATCCAGACATTCTCTCAAATAATTGAAACACTCTTCATCGGTTGTGGATGCGTGCCTCGACTTCGAAGCGACCGAGTTGTACACCTGTCGATCGTACCGCATACTGTACGCATAATTCTTGTCAATATCTTCAAGAGGGCATACCTGAATATCCATGCCCCAAAGCATGTCGATTTTCTTCGACGACTTCTCCATGATCGGGAAGTCTATTGTATTAGGCTTTCCATCAACCTTAGATCTCACAAGTACAGCCTTGAAGGTCAAGTCCTGCACATCCTCGTGTCGCAAAGACAGCAGAGCAATCAGTCTCAGGCAGATATCGCAATCCTCCCCAGACGATATTTTGATCTCACGATAGGACCGCGGAGCCTTCCATATCGGTGCGTTTTCATACGTAAAGAGACCGGATGGTATCCATAGCTGCGAACATTGAAACCATGGGCAAGGTGGGGCCAAGGAGGAAACATCTTCGCGATTGTTATTTGCTTCAATCTGTTGCACGTAGTTTCGGAGCTCCTTCTCTAGAACCGAGAGATGAGGAGACTCTGAAGTTCGTGGGTCTGAGCGTAGGTATTGGAGTGCCTGGCTTTTGATTTGGAAATAGTCTGTTCTTGTGACGAGGGTGATAAGCTCGCTGCATGGCGGACATAACATATCTGATACAGTATTGAGCACTCCGCTGTAGATGGAAATATACTAGTTTCACAACTAAAGTGTGTGATGGGATGTACTTCTTTCCTAGTTGATAATGTCTGAGATGTTGAAGTGGGGAACTTTGCTGACGCATCAACCTGATGACGAGTTGCATATCTAGCAGCCCATCATAACACACTCGGATAGAAATGAATAACACGCAATTACCTTCTTCACATACCACTCATTCTTAGACAATCATAGCCAGCTCTAGAGACAATTGAGTCACGTGTAGTTTCGCACGTGATATATCATATCACTTTGTAAAATCTTCTTCGACATGAGTAGAGCATAGCACTCCGTTCAAATGATTTTATTTCTGAAGTCAAACAAGATTAGTGGCTATCAGCAACTTCAAATAAAAATGAAATGAGCATCCGGGATTTACTCTCAAGATTGACACGAATCTGGTCATCCAGATCGTCGGTAGCGTTCTACAAAGACTTTTGCATAGTAGTCGTTCATGGGAAAAACAGAACACCAATTTCCTAGCTGGAAAGGCATTGTTAGAAACCGAAATGCTTAAAACGAAGGCGCCAGAGCGGTTAAGAAGTAACGAAGCAAGTTGATTGTTGAAGCCAATCGAAACGGGTCAAAGGCTAGTTAGGCAAGTCGTTGCACTTACGCTGTTATTTCGACTATCTATCAGTACTGCTGGTAGGCACAGTAATGAGGACGTTACAGTACATCTACAACTAGGCAATGACTGCATTTCAAGCCACATGCCTATTACTAAGAATCCTTCATATTTCTATTTTAGTAACCAAAGATTCAGCATCCAAGAAAACGGTGATGTGGCACTGTCACATCCGTGTGAGATCCGGGCACCCTTTTGACTATATAGATATATACTATCTATACATTGTAATACGTATTGACATTATAGCTGCACTACCTCCCCACTTGTCAATCCCTCACGCAAGGAAGTACAATGCGAAGCCACACGGCAGTGAAGAGCTTCCGCTGACATTTGAACAATACTCTGGGTATCTATTCCGTAGTCCCACATAGAATACATTTGTAAGCACGAACAAGTTTACTTTTTTTGCAGGACCTGTCATATTTCCCTAAATACTAGGTAGCCTGATTCGTGTAGATACGGGGTACGCGACAAAAAAGCAACCGACTCATCAAAGTATCTTGAAGGTATGGGTATGAGGTCCATGCCGTGCCCGACCCCTAGGCGCATGAATGACACCCGATTAGGTAGATTGGATCCTCTGCAAGCGCCTTGCTACAGGGGGCCAAATGTCGAGACGCCTGAGGGCTTCACTGGGATGGGGCTTCGCGAAGGTTCTAGGAAGAGTCGTGAGTCGGGCCAGGTCTGAATGGCCGCGTATCTAAATCGAAATCGTGGGTAGCGGACCGAAGCGCTCGTATATTGTACATACTTGATGAGCCAGACAAGGGCGGTGAAAGGTCGAGTTCGTTGTCATGTCTATGCAGGATTTAGAAGACGACATGCGCGATCCGTCCTTGTGACTGCGTACATGGCACCGCATACCCAACCGCACGAAGCAACCATATGCAGTTGCTCAGGAATCTATTTCGAACATTTCGTACGAGTGCATAGGTGGTGTATAGCAACTCGCTGCATACATACGTACTTGTTTATGCATGTAGTCAATAGTGGCGCCATCTCGCGAACCCGTACCTGCAGGTGGACGGCAACCCCATCCCAAATGTTCTACTCTCGATCAAGGCAATGTATCGACGCTTAGCAATCCCTGTCGCTTAGACGTATGTACATATGTAGCATGGGAGACGTGAAAGGTTTAGCGCTGATGTAAGACATTGGAAGCTAGCATACGGAGTACAGCGTACCTGCATGGTGGAAATGCGCGGTATGGGACGAGGACGGCGAGTGCAATTTCCGTAGTAATGGTAGGCTGAACTTTATTCCGTAGCTGTGTCATCATAGGAGTAGGAGCTGAATGAAGAAGATGATGTGTACTCCGTATTCAATGTTGTCTGGCCTTGTACTTGATGGGGGCCATGGGGGCCGTAAATCGCTGGTTTCGGTTTAGCATCGGATCGCAAGGCTAGTGATCTAGTCGTCGAACTATGTCAACTTCACGTCTTAATGGTCACAATTCAAGTCAACATGATAAATGAGGAACTGTTCAGGTACTGAAATAAGTCAGGGGAAAGATGGTGTGGGATATTATTCTTCGAGTAGATCCATCACAAGCTGGGGCACAACCTCTACTCCCTCAGCCTTGATGGCACTGATGGGTACCGACTGTACACTATGCTTCCAAGCATTTTTCAGGTTACTAGGGTGTGGTTGTCTGCCAGTTTTTACATCCTCCAGGTAATTTTTCAAGGTTTCGTAGTTGTGCTGCGTGTCCGGCAAATCTGCTTTTGTTGCAATCACGAACCAGGGCTTTGCTGAGATGGGAGTTGTTGGTATGAAAGGAAGTGGCTCTAGAGAACGCTCCCAATCAGGTGATCCTACCAGATCTGATGCATTGCCGGGAGGCGTGCTGCCCGGTGGTCGGTATGTGACCATCCTGCGCTCAGTGTCGGCATTCAGTTCTTTGCTTCGAATGAGTTCGTACTCTGAGACTTCTCTCCAAAGTAGTTTCAGTGCCTGAATGGCATCACCCGCGGCGAGATCGATGACGAAAGCGAGCACCGCTGCTCGTTCTACATGACGCAGGAACCCAAGGCCAAGGCCCTTATCCAGATGGGCATCTTCGATAAGCCCAGGCACATCTGCAATGGTAAAGTTATCACGTAGGCGGCCATCTTTCCCTCGCTTCGACACTATTGGGCGACCCTTGTGGTTGTCCAACACTACAGTTCCAACGTTCGGCTGCAGCGTTGTGAAGGCCCAATTGCCAACGCGTGCGCGGCTATTGCTTAGTGCTCTCAAAAGCGTACTCTTTCCGGCATTGGGAAGACCTACCAGGCCGAGGTCAGCCAGAATCTTTAATTCTAGCTGCAGCGACAACTTCATGCCCGGATCACCCCGCGTAGCCATTTTTGGCCGCGCCTGGTTGGGAGCGATGAAATGAGGGTTGCCAAAGCCGCCCATTGATCCCGCAGCGAGTAGCATGGGCGTCTCCATGTGCTTATCAAGATCGAGCCAGATGGGCGCTTGCGGTTGGAGGGCTGCGAGATGCGACTTTCGAGGCGGTGGCAGCTTTGGGAACGTCATCCGATTCAGCTCCGAGGGGACCATGCCTGGGAACACGAGCCACTTGTCTTTGCGATAGCTGCCCGTTCCATCCAGTTCGTTCTTTTCTTCTTCTTCTGCTTTCCTGCCGAACCGCTCGGCGCGCCACTCCTCCTCGATTTCGTCCTGCACTGGATCCTGGCGCTGGATCTCGCGCACAATAGTGCCCACAGGCACAGTGATGAGGACATCGGCACCCCTTTCTCCGCCTCTCATCTTGCCCTGTCCATTGCGACCTCTGCCCGCCTTTAGCAGCCGCCTCCTAGCCAGCTTGTGCAGCGACGTCTCGCCGCGCACCGCCTGGATGTAGATATTGCCCCCACTGCCCCCATCGCCGCCGTTGGCCGGGCCTTCCTCTATGTACTTCTCGCGCAGGAACGACACGCAGCCGTGTCCACCCGCGCCGGCTTCAGCGGTAAGGATGCATCGGTCGGCAAAGGGCGTGAGCGAGTAGTTGTCGGGCGCAGGGTCTAGATGGGACGGATCGGTGTCTGCAGCGAGAAACGGAGAGCGGACGTGAGCGGTAGAAGTACTCAAGCTACATCGCGCCGATCCCACTAAGCCCCAAGGGCGGCATGGAGCTGCCGAAGTGGGTGCAGATGCAGATGGAGCTTCGAAACGTGCGGCACATAGAATCCTCGTCACTGTGCGGCCAAAGCAGAGGGGCCGGGGGACGAGGGCCGGCGGCATACGACGAGGTCAGGCTCAGCCAATATCTACGTGGAAGCGCGAAACCGGGTTGCGTAGGGCAGAAAAGTCGAGGTTGGGAGGAGGCTGTACACTTCCTTCGAGTCCGCAGTGCACAGTCGTGACAGCTAGATGCGCGTTACATAAGCAGGTTTTCACGCTTCGGACTTCGTTGACACCTGAACGGACCGCCCTCACCACCAAGCGCCGTAGAGAACATGTCTACCTCCCACACACCACCGTATGACTCTTGGTGGAAGTCCGCAGGCACCACAGGGCCCGCTCGCACTCCTGTGCAGTAGCCGGGAGCTTTCAATTGTCAATGCTGGAGTCCTGGCCTGCCTTTGCTGACACCCTAGTGCACAAGACTGCACCAGGCGTTAGACATCAATTTCCGTTGCGCCCCATTCACAATGTCTTCATCACTCCAATCGTCCAGCCCTGGGCAGCCCGAAAATCCGGATCACACAGCAGCGATACGAGTCTGGGCACCTTTTCCTCACTAACTTTTTCGGCCCACCTGTTCATCACTGGTCGCTTGCCTGTCGCTCTGCGCCGGTCCTATGCAGCTCATCCGCTGCTTTGGGGTCGCCGTTGCCTACCTGGCCGTGTTGGTTGTCCCAATTGCTTCTTCGGACCAGCAGCAAGCGACTCTCTATCGAGTGCTGCACTGGGTTTTGGCAGCTGCCCTGATCCGCGAAATCAACAGTCTTTTGAACGTGTGGGCATACAACAAATGGCTGTTCAAAACCGACGAGGCCGAGTGGGATTGGCCGAATGAGGTTGCGGTTGTGACTGGTGGCTCAGCAGGCATTGGGGCCGCTGTGGTGAAGAAGTTGATCTCTTATGGGATCAAGGTGGCTGTCCTGGATGTGCGGCCATTATCCGACCTCTTCACCGAACGTACGTCTTCTCACGTGCCGTCTCGTGTTGAACAATGTCCCTTGAGCTGACTCGGCGGTTAGAGGAGCTTACATCGATCAAATTCTGCCAATGCGATGTCGCTTCGCCAGATGCAGTCCATGAGGCAGCAGAAGCGCTTCGATCCGACCTTGGCTCACCATCCATCTTGATCAATAATGCCAGAATAGGCCCTGCCAATACCATCTTAGAGACATCCCCAAAACAACTGCAAACTGCCGTCAGCGTCAATCTGCTCAGCCAATGGTACCTCATCCAGGAGTTTCTCCCCGACATGATTGTGAAAAGGAAAGGACATGTCCTGAGCACCGCAAGCATGGCTGCGCTGAGTGCTTTGGCTGGACAGGCCGTTTATGCTGCGACAAAAAGTGGCCTATTTTCTCTACATGAAGCACTCACTTCAGAGCTCAAGCATAGATACCATTGTCCTGAGATTAAGACGACTATCGTGTTTCCCACCTGGACTAGAACTTCATTGCTAGCTTCTCTTGAAGCCAATGTCTTGAAGAGCGGATCGGCTATCCATGAGCCCGACCATGTTGCAGAGCAGATTGTTCGTCAGATTATCTCTCCAAGAAGTGGGCAGCTACTCTTGGGTCCAAGCGCCTTGACAGCATTTCGAGCGTTGCCTATATGGATCCAAGAAATCGCCCGCGACCAATTCGCCCACGTTGTCACGGGAAACCCATCAGCTGCTGTTACCTTGTAGCCGTAAGAGGAAGCACAAGTAAACATGAAACAGCAGTCCGTCCAAGTGTGGGGGATGGTATGCCTTGCCGTGCAAATCACTGTTTAAATGGCCTAAGCTAAACAGACTGTCGCGCGTCATTTCGCCAACGCTGAATGACCAGCGATCCACTCGCGGGAACGCTTCTCAGTTCTCCATATACATCACGATGTTTCTACGGAGTAAAGCGTCCTTGATTCACGTCTGCAGAAGATTCGTTAGACATATGCTCCGTAAGGGGGCAGATGATGAGCTTAGAAAGAAGGCAGACAGTGGCGTAAAATACGATTACACACCCTAGACGGAGCAGTCCCATCTCTTAGACTGTCCAGCCTGACACGCCGTTTTCAGCAAAGCTTTCTTTCAGCGTGCATGGTCGAGTGCTGCGTTCCTGCATCTGGCGTCGACGTTCTGTGCTCGTTGGTCAACGTGACCGCATCCGACATCAAAGTTCTGACGTACAGGTTCGACCTTCACTATTTGGTCCGTAGTCTCTCCGCTGTGCAAAGTTATGCGCGTGCGAATGGGCTATCTATTTCTAGGCGACTTGTAATAATCCTCGGACTGAGGCGTTGGTAGGTGCGGGCTAAGCCTCAACCCCGAACCACCCTTGTCCGATGCGTGCAGGGAAACACATCCCAAAGCATCCCCGGCGATACATTTCAGCATGCGGCCAAGCTACTAAAACCATCGGGCTTCGCAGCTCGCGTTGCCCATAAGCATCCAGGTACCTTTCATTTTGGTTTCGAGTCTCTCCCGGTTTGTCGTCGTCTTGCTGCCATTTTATAGTCACTCATTTATTCGAGAATGCAATGTGGTTTAAAGGCGTTGTGTTTCTTTCCTACACGGCGTTACTCGTAACTCCAACTAATGCAGCTTTGCGCGGCCGTGGTATGTCTGCTTCTCTTGGTTGTGTAGGGAGTCCATCTTTTGCTAACGGGAGAACAGGAGGCGTGGTAGGCAGGCGGGAAGAACGATATGCCCCGAGGAGATATCTTCAAGTGGAGAGGAGGGCAGGCTCAAGTGCGGTGGGGGGAGCACAAACAGTAGCGAAGCAATCGCCTGTTGTTGAAGTTAAACCAACTACAGCGGCGGCGGCACCGACGACTGCTGCTCAAAAGCCAGCAACATCAGCGGCAGCGGCACCAACGACTGCTGCCCAGAAGCCGGCAACATCGGCGGCAGCGCCAACTTCTGTGGTCCAGAAGCCGAGCACAAGTGTTGCCGTCGTATCATCACAGGCAAAACCCACAACTGCGGTCGTCGCCCCAACAACTTCAGTTGCATCGCAACAGAAGCCGACGACGAACCCTGCCGTGGTGTCTTCACAAAAAAAACCATCAACATCGGCAGCCGTGGTTCCAACTACTGCCGTCTCAACACAATCAAAGCCGAGCACGAGTGCTGCTGTGGTGTCTTCACAGCAAAAACCATCAACATCAGCTGTTGCACCAACGACTGCGATACTATCTTCACAGCAGAAACCGTCAACTTCACCAGTTGTACCAACTACTGCCGCCTCAACACAGCCAAAACCATTAACATCGGCAGCTGTGGCCCTAACAACTGCGGTCTCATCGCAACAGAAGCCAACTACAGCTGCTTCTGTAGCCCCGACTACCGCTGTTTCGTCGAAACCGACTACTAGCGCAGCAGTTGCTCCTTCGACATCAGCAGTGGCGAGCCAATCGAAGCCATCTTCTTCCGTAGTAGCATCACCAATCTCATCTTCGGCCGCGAAACCAAGTACCAGCGTTATTGTACCGACGTCGGCAGCTTCTGCTGCACCCTCGACCTCCGCTCAGATCTCAAGCGCGAGGCTTTCTTCGACTCAGACCAGCGCCGCAGTCCCGAGCTCTTCAATTGTTTCATCGGTACAAAACAAGCCGAGTAGCAGCATCTTCGTATCAACATCAGCAACATCAGTAGCGCGATCCTCCACAATTCCGAGTTCTAGTGCAAAATTGTCTTCTACAGCCTCTCCAGCTCCTGTGGTAAGTAGCTCTCTTATCTCATCAGTCCAGGTACGACCAAGCAGTATTTCTTCAGCCGTTCAATCGTCTTCCGCTCGTTCTTCAGCAGTTCCGACCTCCGCAGAAACATCCCAGAAGCCAAGCAGCAGTGTGCCAGCAAGCTCCTCCGCAGTGAACTCCCAGAGATCGAGTAGTAGCGCTCCAGTCACCTCATCATCTGTAACGAGCCATGGCTCAGCGAGTAAATCCGCGGTAACCACTCGGCAATCGAGCGTACAACTATCGTCGACTATGCAAGCTCCTAGCTCGCAACAGTCTCAAGCTCAGTCAGTCTCGGTGAGCCGCTCATCCGCACAAGTGAACCCGCAAACTTCGAGCCAGCGACAAACTTCTTCGCAGTCCTCTTCAGCTATCCGATCTTCAGTGCAATCGACCATCCAAGCGCCCAGCTTTCAGCCAACTTCAGCCACCCGCTCATCCGCTCAAACCATTTTGCAAGTCTCGAGCAGCACCCGGCAAAAATCTGAGCCATCTATCACTCGATCATCTGTGCAGTCGACATCGCCGGCTTCAAGCTCGCAGCAGCACTCACAATCTTCTGCTCAGTCAACATTTGTGCCCACAGAGCGGGCTTCTTCCTCTACATCACGCGATGCTTCGTCCACCGGCAGGCCTTTGTCGACTAGTTCGAATGAAGAGAAGATAGCTTCAAGCGTAGCGTCATCTGGTGGCCCGCAATCCACGGGGTCTAAGGAAGAGTCAAAGTCAGCCAGTAACAGACCATCGGCTTCCGCTGCTCCCCAAGCGTCATCCAGTCCCCGAGAAAGCCAACCCGACCGTTCCACCTCGGTAACACTGCCTTCTAGCTCAACATCTGGGCGATCCTCTGCACCTGCTACTTCTACTGGACGTGGTCAGTCCAGTGCCGGCTTTTCCGGGACAACTGCGGCACCTTCCAGCGGTATTCCGCTTCCGACTGGTATCCTTGGTGGTATCAGTAGTGGGCTCTCCTCTGGAATTTTTGATATCTCGCAGCTTCCTTCTCGTGTGAGCGGCGTTGTTTCTTCAGTGCATTCTGATGCATCTCAGCTTCCATCTCGCGTTAGTAGCGTGGCCTCTTCTGTACAGTCTGAAGTCTCTCAACTTCCGTCTCGTGTCAGCAGCGTAGCTTCGTCTATGCAGGCAGAGGTCTCTCAACTTCCGTCCCGTGTCAGCAGTGCGGTTTCTTCTGTGCAGTCTCAAGTCTCTCAACTTCCGTCTCGTGTTAGCAGCGTTTTGTCTCAAGTACAATCTGACGCGTCGCAGCTCCCATCAGCTATCAACAGTGCGATCTCTTCTGGACTTTCGATATCAGGTACCTTTCCTAATGGCATTCCTACCTCGGCTGTTGGATCGATTATCAACTCTGTCACCAGTGTTGTTCCTACCAGTGCTCCTACTGGGTTGCCTACAGTCATTCCTTCCAATGATGTCAGCTCGGTCCTCAGCTCAATCGTCAGTGGCATCTCATCAGTTGCTTCCTCAGGCGTCCCAACAGGAGTCATCAGTGGCCTTCCCACTAGTGCCTTATCCGGATTACCTAGTAGTCTATCTCCTAGTATTCCCGTATCAGAATCTCTTTCCGGAGGCATCTCGTCTATTGTGCCTACATCTTTGCCCACTGGCGGTATTTCTGCTAGTGGTCTTCCTGGCACTGGGATATCTTTGCCGACTCTGACTGCCAGCTCAGACACTTCTGCTGCCGTTGCACCCACTGCGAAGTCATCGGCCACTGAATTGCCCGATTTTACTTTCGCGGATCCTTCGGCTGTCAGTGTCGCTCCGTCAACTAAATCATCAGCCACTGTACTCCCTTCATCGTCTGTGCCAATTCAAACTACGGGGCTGCCAATATCGTCGTCAGGAGTGCCCGTTAGCTCTTCCGGATTGCCCTCTGCCAGTGTTCCAATTCCATCGTCGGGCTCGCCGTCCACAACTGTGCCATTCCAATCCTCTGGGGTACCCACTCCATCAATTGGAGTGCCGCCTGTTTCTTCGTCGACACAGATTCCCGCAAGTGAGACCAGATCATCAGGGGCCGTCCCTACAACTGCACCACCCACCACGGTTCCGGCGCCAACTGCACCTGTCAACGGTACAAACACCCTCGTGATCTCCAACAGTATCCCTACGTCTCTAGGGTCTACTGCTGCTAAGATTGAAGATATGCCAGTTTCCTCTTCCAAGCCCGTCATCCCCACATCGGAGATCAAACAAGGATCCGATCCTCTCAATGGCGACAAAACGAAGTCCTCGAGCTCTACCATTACAGGCACCCCAACCGGCGCCTCTAGCGCTCAATCGGGCACATCCAAGGCTCAATCAGGCACATCTAGCTCAGCCGCTGCGACCTCAAGCAATGCCTCTGGTACCGCGTCTAGCCAATCCTCCCAAGCATCCGGCACGGCGGGATCATCCGCCACCAGCAAACAAACCTCAGGTGTTGCTGGAACTGGGCCTTCCTCAACTGTTCCTACGGGTCGCATCTCTAGCAAACCTGCAGAGCCTTTGGCCACTACTACTTCGGATACTACTGCCCCCGCTGCCCCTCCTCCCGCCCCACTTTCCAAGCCTCAGACGGCAGCGATCGCGGTTGGAGGTACGGCTTCTATTCTGATCGCCCTTGTTGCGGCCCTGTTCATCGCTCGTCGCTACCACGCAAACGCTGCCAACAAGAAGCACGAAGAGAGTGGTGGGGCGTACCCTGAAGTAGCTTATCTGTACGACCCCCCTGCCGGTGGAAGTGGCCATGGTGGTGATGTCGAGAAAGTCGGTGGCGCTCCTGCTATGTCAGAAGCCCCTGGTTCTGTTTCTCTCATGTCGGGAGCCGCTGGTGGATTGGGTAGAGCTCCTTCGAAGAAGTCGCTCCGTCACTCCATTGGTTATGGCCCTATCGGAACGACCTCTCACGATCCTCACTCGCGAGAGTCTCGTTACAGCACCGGCACCATGCCGCTTTCTAACCCATTCGGCGATCCTGGTGTTCCCGTGCCTCCTATGAACCACGTTGCGCTACAATATGCTGCCTTGTCTCAGAATCCTTTCCAAGACCCCGTGGCGTCACCTGCGGAAAACCGTCCCTTAGGTCGCGACGACTACATTGCTGCGACTGATTTGGACCCCCCAACTAATCCAGCTGCCAACCAGTACCCCCCAATGAGCCCATATGCAGCAGCACCTATGCGCATTCCTACACCGACACTGGCTCGGGATTCGGAGAGGTACAGCGATCCGTTTGCTGATCCCTTCGAGCACGATCTCCTCCTTCACGTAGATGTTAAGACCGAGACTCCGGATTCACTTATTGTCCTAGCACCTCCTCCTACGCCCCGTTCGCCACATCCAGGTCGTAGCACGCCTACCGCACATGATCACTTCAATCCTCCGCCGCCACCTTGCACTTCCCACTTCCCCGGCCGCGACTCTTCCAACTCTTCCAGTTCTGTCATTCCGGGCAGAGTGGCTCCAGATGGTCGTTGCACACCAGATCTTCATCCTCCAGACGGTCGCGCTACACCTGATGGGCGTCTCAGCCCCTACCCAAACTCAAGCCCAGGCATGCGATCCCCGTCGCCTAGTGGTCGTTCTAGCCCTATGAGTACGAGATCCAGCCAGACCAACTTGACGCAGCCTTCGCCTATGGCAAAACCTGTGCACGCTTCTCCTTCCCCACCTCAACTGAAAGGCTGGGATGATATCAAGACTGACGACATCGTTGTTCCCGCGCCTCTTCAGCTCGCCAATCCCGTGGCACGCAAGCCTGTCCCCGCTCCCATTCGCCGGGAACCCACACTTGCTGGTCCTGGTCAAATCCTCCTTTCTGGTGGCGGTCTACCACTTACCATCAAGAAGAAGCCTGTCGGGGGCAGTGGTGGTAGCGGTCAGCTCGAAGTACCAAAGAACTTATACGGAAGCCCAGGTCCAACCAACACTGAGTTTAGCGACGATGCGGGTGTGCAGCGTAAGAGGAGTGGGGAGCTATTGTTCGCTGACCCGCATCTCATCGGCCAACAATTCTAAGCGTCGCAGTCTTTGCAGATCAACCTGATTGGATGATACCGCGGGATGTTAATTATTTTATGGGATAATGTGATGGGTATGGGTGGTAGGGATATCAACTATTTCACTTTTTTTAAACTGTATATACGATGGCTGGATGACATCATCCCTATAGACTTTGCAACATTTTCGACTACTCCGCGCAAGACAAAGGCTCGAGAGCGAGCTTTGCCTTGAGTGGGTAAACCTCTTTAATCACTTCGTTTAGCCTGGTACGACCAACTTCTACTTTACTGCACTTATACATGCACAACCTGCACCGACTTCTTTGCTACTTTCTACCTTCTTTTCTCACCGCCCTTCTGAAGCCTTCAATTGGCGTCGATTGGATTGGTCCTTTTGCTACTGCTACTGTATTCTCAACCTCTTTCCTTTCTATACACTCGCTAAAGCCTTTCTTTCATCTTTCATGACTACAGGGGCGGGGGACTTCCGGTTCAATCCGCATTGATATTGCGGGGCTTGGAAACGGAACGGAACGTTTGGTGGGTTTAGCGATACTTTGCTTTGTTTATTAGTGGTTAGGAGATAACATATACCCTTTTGTCATTGTGGAATCTTGGCAGGAGCCATGTTCTGTCCGTGTTTGTGAAATTGAATTGTTGTTGTATTACGTGCATTTTCCATTTACGATATCGCTAAGAAGTGCGTATGCCGTTCCTTTAGCCCATCATGTTCTGATCTGGGCCGTCATCCTGCAGCGTGCACTGATTCAATGTTTTGGCTTGAATGTAAATACATAGAAGTACATGGCTTACCTTTGAAAATTATTAACGCACTTGAGTGGAACAACCTAGGTTGTAAAATGTTGATATTCGCTGTGCCGCCTGACCTTTTTGGAGACTAGAATCACGTAGTGGATGCGTTCACATAATCCATAGATTATGCTTGCCAATTCACGCTAGCCAAGTCTCAATTCCGTCATCTCAAGATCCGCTATTTGAAGTTTATGAACCCAGGACCCATTGTGCCATTCACAGGCACAGGCTCACCTGTCGACACGTGATATGGTGTCTCTCCCGTTCAGCGCGGATCCTTGGCAGGTGGCGGGAACATCTTTCTATGCCAACTCCAATGCCACGACCTCAACCATTCCAAGTGACGAACTTAGCAGCGCAATCATGCCATCAGCAGCGAAACGCCGTATGGGTACGCCTCATTGTCTTCAATTTGTGCTCACCAGTGCTCATCCCCGACATAGATCCGGTTTGCGGCACATGCCGACGAAAGTCTCGGAAATGTGATCGGACGCGCCCAACATGCCTACGATGCGAGCTTCACGGGTTACCATGCGAAGGCTACCAGCTGAACATCCAGATGTATGACATGAAGAACGGTGCTCTCCGGAAGACGCGCAGCAACACGAATGCCGAACGCGAGGCCCGGTCATCGGTTCAAAAAGCGGCCGAAACGAAGGCTTCCGCAACGACATCACCGAGTACTACCATCAGCACAAATGATTCATTCGCCAGCTCATTTGCGGCGAGCTCAAATGCGAGTATTCAATCGTCCGAGGTTGATCAAGAACGAGATATGCTGTTGTATTGTGTGTTAGCGTGCAACGGTATGTGGGGCAAGACTGCTAACAGATTCAGATGAGAACACCGTATGCGCGAGACTGTGGATTACTTCACAGAATGCACCAAATCCCTTCAAAGCCTTCATTCTGCCTTTAGCACACCAGCATGCAGGGCTACTAAAAGCTGTTCTTGGTCTAACTGCATGTCATATAGCGAAGCCAGGCTCGGAACCAAAACATGTTTTGTTCACAGCTGCAATACAGTACCGGCTTGCAGCAATTCAATCCCTCAGCGATATCTTGCTGAAGGAAGAAAGTTTTGGCTTGAGTGAAATGGAAGAGGAGGCTGCAATGGCCATCGTCTTGATGCTAGTGCTTCATGATGTGAGTACTCACTGCTTCCCTCATTACGGAGACCATCTTATATCGCACAGCTTTACGACTGCGGAAGATCACCTCATGGTGCGCATCTCAATGGCGTGGCATTCTTGTGTATTCGACTCACAAACGGATCTCGCAATATGACGCCAAGCAAGATCTTTCTAATCACTACGCTTACCTGGCAAGCAAAGCCTCATCTTTCAATTGAGAAACGCTAACGATCAAAGGCTCGACCTACTTCGAGGCTTTAGTGGAGCCGAGAAGCTTGCGTTTCCTTCCAGCATTCGAGACTTTGTGGCGTCCACAGCAGGTCCTACGTTGAATTCGCTAGTGGGCTGCCCAGTCGAAATTTTCACCGCCATCGGAGAAACTCTGTCGGCTGGCAAGAAATTTAGGGCCAAAGAGATGTTCGAAGCAGAATTTCAAGCCATCTTAGACCGGTTGCTAACGCGGCTTCAAGCTTGGGATATCCTCGAAGGACAATACCCGAACAATGACGTCGAGTGGACACTTTTAGCTGAAGCTTATCGACACGTCGCGGTTCTACGTGTCCTTCGCTTTCCGGATACTTTCAAGATTCCATGCACAGATGATCGAATCAAGGCTTCTGTGAGCGCCATTTTTGACACATCAGCGGCAATACCGAGACAGTCGCCTTACTTCAAACGTCTTCTCTTCCCTCTGTTTGTTGCTGGTGCTGAAACCGTATCCCCTCATCAACAACAATATGCTCTCATGTGTTTGGAACACATCAAAGCCACCACAGGAATATCTTATCGCCGCAGTGTCTTCATCATGCTGGAGAAGATATGGGCAGATCGAAAGAAATCAGATGGCACGCGTAATGTGCCGTGGTTCCAATATGTGTGTATTTTCATCACTTGGTTCAATTGTGGCTCCTAATCACCTTAGACATGTTCTGATGACCTCATTCGACAACATGACTATTTGTTCTTCTGAACACAGCGATCATCACAGCTTTCCTCCCCCGTTCCCGACCTCCTTTAAAGCCTTGCCCTGATCGACTTCGTCTCCTTTCCACAGGAAAGGCCCAACGAAATTTGTTGTCATCTCAGCAGAAGCGTCAAGGCCTAATATCGGGAACAACCTTCCTCGCACGCCTTCGAATTTCGCGTCAACTTTTCGTCCATCTTTCGTGAACCAAATTGTCTGAGAAACAAGGTTCACACCGCAACCTACTGTATCTCCATAATTATACGGTAAGCCGACATTTGCCGTACCGTTTTCCTCATACGTGCTGGCATGTAAAGCACCATCATCACCATGATATGCCCAGGATCTTGCCGATGGGGCGTTTAATCGTGGTGGCCACCCTGGAAAGTCAATAGCTTTTTCCCCTATGGTGCAAAAGCCAACTGCCATCCCAGAATTCCAAGGCTTATACTCTTTGTACTTATCGTCCAGGTGTTTGCAGGTCACCTCGAAGTAAAAAGTGTCCAAACCTGCCGGTAGCGGCTTGTCCGTTGAGAGGCAGTTATACATGTGGTAAAGTTGCTCCACCGTTGTTCCATCATCAGCAATAGTAGCTCGCCCATTTTCTGCCCACCTTGAGGGAAGCATTCCTCCCCATGCAGCTTGTTGTTTGAGAAACTGGCTTGTTTCCTCTTGTTGGTGTTGGTGGGCGAGGTCTAGCGCTGTCCAACCGTAAGCATCCTGTCTGTTTAACTCAGCTCCAATATCCACCAGCTTTCTCAGCAGCCGAGTGCATCCATTGATGGCGCAAATTGCTACGAGCTCTGGATCGGCTTTGGCCGCCGTAGGATCGCTATCAATCAACACTGAGATGATTTCCTCAAAAGCCTTCGCTTGACTTGCCGCCGCCCATTGCCCATAAGCAAGTTTCAGAGCAGTTCTGTCATCCACATCCAGCAAATCAGTCTTGGCGCCTGCCGTGAGCAGGAGTCGTACACAATTCGCTCTCCCAAACCAAGCGGCCCGGTGAAGTGTTGACATACGTCTGCAAGAGATTTGCTCATTGATAGCTAGGCTAATCAGGTTGTTTTCTCTTTGCGCAGCCTTAATCATCTTGTCAACTATCACGTCGTAACCGCGCGAAGCGGCTAGTCTCAGTGGATTACGTCCGTTTCTGGTCTTCGCGTTGATCTGGACCATTGCAACGTTCTTCTGGAGCAATGCGTCTAAAATGATATTTGCCGTCTCGGCAGCCTCGGGGGTCGCACTGAGACATGCGAGAAAGAATGGAGTCGAGTTGCGTGGATCGCCAATGACTAAATCCGCACCATATGACAAGAGGACTTCTACACATTTCTTGTATCCACTCAGGGCTGCTGCGTGCAATGCAGTCCACCCTTGCTTGTTCTTGATGCTGGTGTTAGCGCCCAGTTCTGCTAGGTATTTGATACATTCAGGGTTGTCGTTGAAGGCAGCCTCATGAAGAGCTGTGTTACCAAATCTATCATCATCGTCGATCTCTTCAACACTCTGGCCCTGGCAAAGAATCTTCAATACATCTAGATCTCCGTGGGTACAAGCCAACTGTAGTGGTCTAACCGAGTTCGCGTCATCTTTGTTCACATCTGCACCGCGGTCTATGAACCTCTGTAACAATGTTTTCGGAACGTCGTATCTCTCGATTAGCAGATGCAATGGTGTTTTGTCTTTGGTATCGTTAATACCGACTTTCTTCCCACTAGTCGTCTCTTCCAGCAACAGGTCAAGTACCTCCACGCTTTCGCCCTTGATTGCAAAATATTGAAGCGCATTGAATTCGTTGAGCTGGCAGAGCTTTGTAGTGTCGGCACCATGTTTGAAAAAAAGCCGGACAGTCTCGAGACTACTACCAATCTGAAGTTGTTCATGGAATGCTGAAATAACCCATTCACTGTCTGCGTTGGGATCGGCCCCATGCTCGAGCAAAAGTTTCAGCATCGCATGGTTATTTGCTACCAAAGAACCCACTTGGAGTGGTGTCCTGATACCAAAGGGCTCGGCGCCGCTAACCTCATTGACGTCTGCTCCATTTTCAAGGAGATGCTCCGCCCATATGGTAAGGCCATAGTACGCGGCGACGTGGAGGGCTTTGACCTCGCCATAGTATGTCCTTTTAGAGGTCATCAACTGCCAGGATTGGAAGAAAGAGGGGTTGTAGAACGCCCATCGATCCAACTCGTTGAATAGATCCTTCCAACGACCCTCTTCCTTACGTTCCTCGGGAGTCCAGAGGGCCTCTGCTTTGCGAATATGATGAGGCCAAAATGCGCTTTCATATCGATCGGTTCTCCATTGCAGCTCAGGTTCCGGTTCATCGCTGGGTTCCTCCACTTGTGTTTCCGAATTTTCCTCTACCGGTACCGTCTTTGGAGTGAAGTCGACAAGCTCAAGGTCTTCGTCGTCATCGTCTTCTGATACGTCGCTGTTAGAGGAAGTGTCTTCATTCGATTGAACTTCATCGCTGTCGTTTGCTTCCTCCCCTTTATTCTCAGTTTCATCCGAAGTTCCTGGTTCATTCGATCCACCTTCATTTTCGTCTTCTTGCTGGGTCGTTTCGCCTTTATCTTCATCTTCTGTTGTGTTCATCATATCTTCACCGGCGCTTTGAAAAGCATCATCGTCGTTCTTCTCAGCTTCTGTTTCCGTCCATCCCTCAGGATGGCTCCACTGTGGCGTAACATCATCCGCTGTCAATCGCCTTTGAAAAACGGGATCGTTCATTGAACGTAGACACATCAATGCCATGTCTAGTTGATCCTGTTTTTCAGAAATAGATAAAGTCTTGTTATCGTCCAGATCCAACTTGCATCGCGCGCACACACCACCGTCCCCCCAAGTCTCCGAACCCTCTTTATGCGCAGAATGGAAACAGAATTCTCGCACCCGCGCAGCATCCTGAAGATAAACGAACAAGTCGTCACCTTCATTCCCTTGTTCTAATTTCAGGAATGGACCGCTTGCATCCCGGAGCTGCTCGATTTCTAACGATGAAGCAGGCCTGAAGCGGTGCTCTCCTAACTCTTCGTTCAACGCTCGAGCTTCAGCCTCTGCTTCGGGTCCCCGATTGGTGTACCTGGAATGATAGACGTCTATAACTTCCTGAACCTTTGGAGGTCCCGGCGCAAGCAACGTCATTGTGAGCGCTACACGGAGTAAATCCACATAGTTGGATCCCATCTTACGAAGAGTATCGTTGTATACGTTGTTCATGTCATGTGGAAGTAGCCGCAACCGGTGCGATAAAGGACGTTGAAACGGCTCACGCATAAATGGCATAGCGACGTTGTCGAGATACGCAAAACGAGGCCCGGCTTTGCTAAGAATTACATCCATGGCTTCTTTCCGCTCGTCTTCGCGCATCCCAGGGATGCTTCTTAGGTCATCGGATAGCTTCTTAGCCATGTCGGTTCTGTTGAAGTTTCCGATGTCGATGGAGCTTGTGCTTTTCTTGATGGCTAGTACTTGGTTGTGGAACTTTGTTGCCGAGCAGCATCCGATGAGGATCTGTACGGGTACGTGGGTCTCGGGTGCTTCGTCCGGGATCATGATGCCTCGAAGCCTTGTAGCAAGTTCAAGCTGGTCTTCTTGTGCGAGAATGTCGACCTTGTCGATTGCAACCACGATGCGAACCTTGAGGTATCCGGCGATTGTTAGAAAGGCGTTTACGAAGTCGGGAAGATGGCTATTTTTACTGTTGCGTCCTAATAGAGTGTTACGCGTCTTTTTACTCTTCGGGTTCTGGAATACCTTGTTGCAGTCCTCGAGAAGCTTGATATTGCTCTCGTCCTGGCGGGAGAGAGTGCATAACTGGTATAATAGCGTATGGCACACTTGGTCGACACTCGGTGCCTCCGTGCTCGCTCCCCCCTCTGTTGCATCGCAGGAAAGGTAGAGCAATGCTTGTTCAGATCCATCGCTCATACCAAGCTCCTCGACGATGGAAGCGAGTAGGATAGACTTTCCAGAACCTGAAGCAGATCAGTTTCAACGATGTCGTAAACGAATGTGATTTAGCTTACCCTTTTGGCCAGCCAGGCATAACAAACTACCTGTTGTAGCGTCCTTCCATCCAATGTACGCTGACTTCTCCAGTATCCATTTACATGTACCTGGATGCCTACGATCAACCGCATCCCCCAACGCACCGCTCGTATCCTTGAGCGGATTGAGCGCCCTCATATTCTTCTCAAACCCCTGCAGTGCAAAATCCCACGGCGTTTTCGGTTTAGTCCCAGCTTTAATATCTTCCATACCCTTCAACACGACTTCCCATTGCGCAGTCTGCGCCTCATGCATCTCTCTCAGCGTATCCTGAAAGCTTTTGATCTCATTGACCGTTCCCTCAATACTAGTCACGATATTCTTCACAGTATCAAGGTTCTGTAACGACTTGTCCTGGAAAATAGCCTGGCTCCCCTCCAGAATCTTCTCCTTCAATCCAGCGATGGTGCTAAGCTCCCCCTCGAACTTCTCCTTCGAGGTCCCAAAAAAGTCTTTGAAACCGTGCCGAAGCTTCGCCAGCGCTCCAGCGCTAAGGTGCCGTTTGATAGAGAAGGCAAATCTCAACACAGCAACATATGTGGATTTGATATCTTGGAACAGCGTATCAACCACGGGAGTCGACTTCCAGTCCGTATCCGCCCTCATCTTCTCATCATACAAACGATCATAATGCGGAATAATAATCATAATCTCTGAGATATTCGTCAAACCAGCTCCGAAGAAGGAATAAAGCTCGTAGTTGCTTTGGATGGCCGATAGTGTCAATTTGACAGCGAACCAGGCGAGACCAACACTTTCGGGGGCGCCTTGCATGGCATAGTTGCCCACTTGGACGAAATTGTTGATGTTGCTCATGAGCTTATCAATCCATGCTGCAGGTATTTCGGCTTCCCCTACTTTTTTGGATCCCCATTTTTTGCCTGCGTCGGTTTGGAGGCTGCTTGCTGCGGCTTTTGCATCTTCCGGACTGCCGCGCTGCGCGAGGAAGTCGTGTAGTAGTGTTAGTTTTTGTTTACTGTCGTGGTAGTATGTTTCTGATTCCCGCTTGAACTGGTCGAGAGCTTCCTTGTAGAGTCGTGAGGATCCAGTACTAGTCGTCATGGTGGATGGAACGGCTTCGTTTGGTTAATTCCAAGTACAAGTAATGTCGGCCGAAGTAAGCTGCTCGTCGCATGAGGTACTCTGCATACGCTTACGGTCAAGTTCATAGAGGAGAGGAAGTCAAGGTGGAGTGTGGAGCGATGGAATATCGATTCACCCATAGTGGGTGTTGTGCCTTCTGAGGCTAAGTACAGTTTTGCTGACGAGCTTTGGCCTGGTTTGGCAAGCTTTTGTCCTATTTTGGCGCCCTGGTGTTAGAGCTATAGTTTCAGCCCCCGGCCTGTTGCTGAGACAAGGCTGAGTATATATGTAATCCGATCAGAACCTCACGGGTGCGTACTTGATCGAATATGAGATGCGTATTTATACCATAGAATAGCAAATGCATAGCGTATATTTTACATAAAACCAAAGTAAACTTGATTTCCTATTCCAATCTCTTTGGTGACCAAGGTCATTCTGCTGTTATGATGGCCTCCTCAAATATTCTATGCCCTTCTCGTACTGCTCCCAATTCGCACCCCGTATCGCATTCACGTAAGCCCGATCATCAATGATCAAGCCCTCGCTATCGCTGTTTTCCTCATCTTCCGACTCCTCCCTATTGTCGTCAACCCCTGCTATAATACGCCCAATGAGCTCTGGAGCTGAACTGCTTGCTTCTCCGGGGTGATCACGAATTCCCTGTTGCGCCAGATCCGGTACGTCATCCAACTCAAACTGTAATATCGTTTTCGGAATAAACTTCTTTCCATCACTTCGCTGCTTATCCACAGCTTCTCCATATTCAATTCTGACTGGCATAAACTGTGCAGCCCATACACGCTCGTCTTCGTGGCCAAAGCCGTTCTGTGTACCGTTTGAACGGTTGCGGGTAGCATCTGCCTTAATCTTGAGCACCCCGGGAGGCCCTCCAGCCAACGCACCAATATCAGCGCCTACTCCCATAGAGGTACCCCCCGAAGAGCTGCCTTCAAGGTGAAATGCACCACCGGTCACATACTGCACGCCAGTTACTAGCCAGAGCTCGGGAGCTTTCCAACTACCGCGGTTCCCGTGTTTGGATCTGTAAGTCACAGATGCATGGTCTTTAAGCCAGTGCTCAAGTCCGTCCTGTTGGAAGACTTCCTCAAGGAAACGTTCCGGCTTTCTGATCTTCGAGCGGCGGCCTGACTGACCTTGCAGTGTCACATGGGTTAATTTGTCGCGACTTTTGCCTGCTTTGATCCAAGATAAGATGCCGATATCTGTGGATACGACTTGAGCTCTTTCAAATTCGATGGAGAAAGGGATATCCCTTTCTTCTGCGCGCGTCCATTGTCGAATATGTGCTTCATAATCTTCTTGGTTTAATTTCCTTCTGCTGTTAGTTGTGATCGGATCGGATTCCATGATTAAGGGACAGCCTACTCTCGATATTCAAAGCGAACTGAATCACGGCCATCGGTCGGTTCCAGTGGGTTTAGGTATAGACCACCTAACCGAAGACTTTCCGGGGGTATACCCCGTTCGTATGGTAAGAACGTTCTTTTCTGTTGTCCGGTGAGCTGCATGATCAACAGTTGTTTCTATGCGGTTGATCGAAAACTGAAAACTAAAACTTGATCCAATTCAGAGTGAGACGCAAAGATGGATTGAAGACAGTGCGTGATTTAAAGGAAAGAACGCCACTCTGTAAGCTGTGCAGGTCAAGAAGGCGATCGACTTCGCCACGCATAGCAGGCTGCCGCAATGTATGTTGTAATACGAAAGTGCGGCTGTTAGTTGTACAAAAAAGGCGATTCGAGATTAGGCGTCAAGGCGTATGGCGTCGTTGACCAGTCCAAGGATGTGACGAAAGTGGTCCCAAGAGCCACATGTGACGCGGCATGGAAATCGGGAGAGAGGCTGAGATTGATATTGGGAAGGTAGTAGAAGATGGATTCAGAGTTAATGCTGCTAGGTAGGTAATGTGGTAGTTAACATTAGTTCAGCGCATAGATGACAAGGTGTGAGCGCGAGCTTGATTGGTCGTCATTTCACACCACTCTCAATCTTGTCTTCCGTTTCTTCCTTTACCCTCCGCAACATCACCCTGCTGGATCAATAGTATCCCTCGACAAAAGAAGCTATCTACATTACATTCCTTGTCTGTTTGCTCAGCCCAATCCACCCGACATATGGCAGCCTAAACATGAGATACACAAGGTTCAGACAAGAGCTGCACAGCATTGGATGAAGCGTCGCTTGGGGCTAAAAGCCTCAGCCTTGTCATCTGAAGGTATGTATCAGGGCGCGGCTGAAAACTTGAGGCTTTTCCATGGTTTTTACAAGCCATTTGTCGCCCGCTGTCTACCGTGATCAGTACCGCAACACTTTCCTCCCGTAAGCATTTGGCTCTTGTCTACTATCTTACATGATACTGACCTAGGCTGAAAAGCTTGCATCCAATTCCTAAGGAATCCCAAGCGGGAACCCAAAACGAAGCCTAGCACATTGCCGTAATGGCAAGACACCAGTACTTCAAAGGGCCTGCAGGGAAAATACCAGAAGAACACCACGGCCAGGAATATCTCAGCACACCTCGAGATGTTGTAGAACTTCCCGGATCTTTGGAAGGCCTTCAAGAATCTCCATATGATCCTCCCAGATTCCATACACGCCTTGAGAGCGACGCGAAGGCTTCTCTCGAAGACTCTAAAGCACGCGACATTCTAGAAGAGGGGCATAAGAAAGAAATGAAAGCTGAAAAAGAAAGATCTATCGCTCGAAGGAATCATCTCCTTCTTGAAGCTCTTCAAATTTACAACTGCGGTTGTGGTGCGTCCGAGCTTTATCAGAGAATTGAAGGTTCGCATGACGCCAGTATATGGCTCTTCGATCGTTCGGACTGGGCCAACGTCTTTTTCTCCGCTGCCAGGATTTGTACGAAGTTCGCCCAGAACACACCAATGGACCAGAATGGGCTCGCAATATTGCCCAAACACTTGAAATGCGAGGGCCAACTTATTTACTCCAAAGACTGGAAGCACCAAGCACTGAACTATCTCGAACAAGGCCGGGCACGTTCACTCCTTCACTCGATTAGCTCTGGGTCGAGCGTGACGGAGAGGGAGCGATACGTCATTTGGAAGGCAACTCGCGCAGCAGCTACAACAGATATGAACACAGCTAGCGACGAAGACACAAAACATATGAGCATGCGCTACATAGTTGATGCTATTGTCCAAGGAATGAGGAGAAGAGACTCAGTAAGTCTGGCACAGATAAAAGTCCAGATGCGCTGGCGGAAAGCTATCCTGTTTGCTAGGACTAAAAACCTCTACATTGGAGATGTCTTGCTCGGAGACGTCGAGGAAATGAGGGCCAATATACCGCCCGATACTATTGTCGTAGAATACGCCCTGGCCTCAACACCGCCATGCGGAGTCATGATTATAGTCGCCGCTTCTGATGGTATACACATAGCAGAATGGAAAGAGACCGACGCAGCGCAGATACAGAATTGCATATCTGAGCTTCACAATGTAATGAGAGTTTCGGGCTCAAAGTCAGGGCAAGCAACCCGAACAACACAAGCGGTTGACCTTGGGCCGTCTAGGTCATATGTCAGACCCTCAGATCTCCAACGCAGAAATTCAGCCGCATGTCAAAAAAGGCTGGGTCGTGCTCTACACGATGCTGTTATTGCCCCAGTACAGCCATATTTAGGAAGGGAGACAAGACTCATTATCATCCCATCTGGCGAATTAGCCCATGTACCATGGTCCATCTTTTTCGATCGCCCTGTTACGGTAGTCCCGAGCCTGAATATATGGAGTCGACTACAAACGCAAGCCACATCGAACACGATATCCCCACCCAAGATATCGGTCGTCAGCAACGCACCCACAGACAAAGAGAGGCTGCGAAGAAACTTGCCAGCGACAAGAGATATACCTTACTCTCGTATCGAGGCACTTTATATTGCTAGGCGGCACAACGAATGGCCCTTCATAGCCGACGAGAAGGATCAAGAAGAGTTTAAGGCCGTGGCTACGGGAACTCATATTCTGCATTTGTGTGCTCACAGCACTTTCGATCACAAAGACCCCATGAGTTCCTCTATCCAACTCTTCGATGAACCGCTCAAAATGTCGGACTGGCGAAAATTATCAATTAGCGCCGAGCTTGTGGTCTTCAGTTCCTGTGTTTCCAGTACGTTTAACTCTGCACACTACTTTTATTAACTATGCTCGTTAGTTGCTAACCAATCTCCCAGGCCTCTCTCTCGCCTATGCATCAGGCAGCGCGATCGGCTTTGCGCACACACTCCTTGCAACCGGAACGAAGACCTTTATCGGCAGTCTATGGCCAGTAGATGACCAAGCCACCCTTATCTTCATGATGCTGTTCTACAAAAAGTTGCGAAAACCGCTTCCTCCCGCCGAAGCACTGTATGCTGCGCAGAAGAGTATGCGCACATTAACAAGTGACGAACTGTTCGATCTCATTTACGAGGTAAAAGATCACACGAGCCATGATATAAAGGACGAATATGTTATCAAATCGACATATCACATCGATCAGCTGAAGAAGCAGGATGTGGCAGAGTTGAAGGAAGAGAGGTATTGGGCAGCTTTTGTGCTGACGGGATATGGGTCGAAGGTGCTTTATCCCAAAGGACTAGATGAGGAGTAATGACAGGTGTTAAGACTGGAGACTACCTAAAGCTGCTTGTTCGCGTCGACGGAAGGTTTCCCCAGTGTTGTAAGTACCTAACCCGCGTGGGCCATCTTGACTTTGTCGGCGCTTTCACGAAGTGTATATGGGCCCCTCTGCCCGTTGGACTTCGTGTTATTAAGCCCTTCCATCGTAACTATTGAGGAGCTGCAGATTTACAATGTCACTTTTTGCTGGATGACGGTCAGCTTGATTCGCGCCAGATGCAGCCCCACATTCCTCAAGGCTAAGACCTCAACATGACTAAAACCGCAATAGTCCGCCACGGTGGTGACAATATGCAGACACTCCTATTGATCAGATCGCAAGAAACCCACCGACAGACATGTGGCTTTGAACAGAAGACTCCGATATCTACCCTCAAACGAAACGACTCCTTCGCATGTGACAAGACGATTGGGCCAGGGTCGGCCAGCTCCGTAGCGAGCACAAGACTTAACGACAAGCCCTCGACTTTCACATGCACACTAAGACGAACAATTTCTGGCTTACCGACTGCAACCTTATCAATATGCGGGACCGCCTTCGTCTCATATCTTGCCCTTTGGCTGTCGTGATCAGAAGCGTGTTTCCGTTACCATGCACACCCTTCACCACGACATACTCCCGCATGTGGCTATCGTTCCAATATAGAACAACGCCAGCTCCTGTGAATTGGATACATAGCCATGACCTCGGAACCATCTCAGAGCCATAATCAAACTGCTGCCCCGACAATAGACTTCGAAGTTCCTGCTATTGTGTCCTCTGTCGGAACCGAGAGTGGCCCTGCGCCTGGCAAGAGGTCCAGTATGATCTTCAGTGTACTCCCTGCGGTTGTGCAGAGCCGTATCCCGGCGATTCCATCGATACGAAGGACAATCAGCGACTTTCGCCCCAGAAAAAGTTCGTCTGAAGAGACCGTTCAACTGGAGAACCCGCCTCCGGATTACACGTCGCGGCCCAGCAGTGCGAGATCGAACTCGACTCGCACTTCTATCGACTCTGCGGATGGCGAGCTACTCTTTCAAGAATGCATGTCAACACGCCCGCAGTCGTCTATGGGGACGCCTCCGGCTTTCCACGTGGCAGAGAAGAAGACGGGTATCAATTGGAAGTATGCGAATCAAGGTTTGTGGCGAGATTTCGCATCATCGACCGACATTAACATTTCACAGGGATAAGCCTAACTACACAATCATATGCCGAATCGCATACCCTCGCAGCTAGGAATGATGATACCTCGACCATTCTCACCCGCCAACTATACATACACGGAATGACATATCTACTACGAGGGCTTCCGGCCGATCTTACTCCCGAAGAAATGATGAGTCTACGAGCTGCAACGCCACCGGGTATAGCTATCGTCCACAATGAGAGCTGTAACCATACTATCGTTCCCTTCATGCAAGAAACACCAATCCCACAAGAACCACTGCCGGACGCATCGACGCTGCACCGTGTGACTGCGATCCTTGTCTTCCAGGCCTTTCTCATGATCGAGTTCCTCCTGCCGTACGCAAAGGTCTTCATTGGCCATACTTATCGGTTCGAGAGGGAACACAAGGTCACTCAGAGATTGGTTAACAACGGGATCATGACGGCCGACGCGCTTCGAAAGTGGAGCTTGCAGTTGTCGCATACGATATGCCAGATGAACGATGGCAGAGTTGGCCAGGCACTGAATGACATGATTGTCTGGTGGGTCCGAGGGTTGACAGGAGGATTGCAGCAGGGGATAACGGAGGGCATTACCATGATGAGCGAGGATAGGCAGAAGGGGCACAGGAGGCAGAAGAGGTTAGAGAAGGTGGCGTGATGGTTGCGTAGGATGATGTTCAAATGTTTGCATAGAATCGGCGTTGTTGGAATACCGTTTGGTGCATTTACGTCTCCACGATGCCGCGAATAGAATCGCCAACCTTTTGCTTGCCACCGTTCAGTGTTCGATATGCGATGTTCGATGGTCCATGTCCTGCTCAGGGATAGACGCGCACGTGATGATAACGATTGTGCAGGGCCACACCAATAGATTAACTACTGTAATTAGTTAGCGCGTAAGCACGTCCCGCGAAAAAGTTCCATCAAACCGGCCCATCAAAAACCTCCTTTCATATCATCAACCATCAACTCACTCCTTGATCAATCTTTGCCTGCCCCAGCGCGGCTTCTTCTTTCCCACTTGTCGCCTCTTCTAGACGTAGTATTGCTTTTAATCGTCCGCTTCTATTCCTTGTAATTGACGTCCAACTACAGAGGAAGCGTCATGTTCAGCGCCTTGCGAAGATGTCCGGCGTCGCTGTCGAGGAACCTTTCCTCGGCCGCACTCTCGTCAAGAGTCTTGCGGGTGCCGCAGACATGTGCCATCCAAAGGCTGGCGATGCCTCGAATTCCCGTTGTCGCGACCCAGGCATTCCATCAGAGCGCGAGGTGGCAACAGGTCGCCGCCGAGGAACAACAGAGCGAGACGAGCGATGGCTCCATCACGCAGTTCAAGGACCTTGCTCTCAAGGGCTTGGTGCACCCGTCCATCATTGACACCATCACGGAGAAGATGAAGATCCACACCATGACGGACGTTCAGTCGCGCACCATCAATGAGGCGCTGAGTGGCGTTGACGTGTATGTGCTCCCCTTCCCCTCCTCATACCCCTTCCAGCCAGTGTCCTTTTGCTGATATAGCCTAGTATCGCCCAGGCGAAGACAGGCACCGGCAAAACCCTGGGCTTTCTGGTCCCCGTCGTCCAACGCATCATTGCAAAAGAGCCTGAACTCGGCAACCGTCCTCGCGGCTACAAGCGTGCCAATGCCGGCGACATCAAAGCCATCATCATCTCGCCAACTAGAGAACTCGCTGAGCAAATATCGGTAGAGGCAAAGAAGATCACCCAAGGAACCGGTCTAATTGTGCAGACTGCCGTCGGTGGAACAATGAAGCGGGCTATGCTCCAGAAGACGCAGCGTGAGGGATGTCATATCCTTATCGGTACACCCGGTCGTCTCAATGATATCTTGGCCGATCCTTACTCCGGTGTCAAGGCGCCAAATCTAGCTGCCTTCGTCATGGACGAGGCCGATCGCCTCCTAGACCAGGGTTTCAAAGACGAGATTGAGCAGATCAAGCGACACCTTCCAAGCCCCAAGGACGTCGATCGACAGAACCTGATGTTCTCTGCCACCCTTTCCCGCGACGTCGTCGACCTCGTTCGGCGGACGCTACGACCAGGCTTTCACTTTGCCAAGTGCGTGGACGAGGACGAGGTGCCGACACACGATAGGATCCCTCAGAAGATAGTGAACGTTGAAGGCTTTGAGAACATTATGCCCACACTGTACGAACTTGTCGTACGAAAACATACGAACCCTCAGGAGTGTGATGGTCGTCCGTTCAAGGCAATTATATACTTCAACTCTACCGCGGAAGTTACCCTCGCTGCCTCGGTCTTCTACAAACTCGCCGGAGGCTTCAAGCAAAACAAACCACTCAGCGGCCTCCGTGGCTACGAGATTCACTCGAAGCTTTCGCAATCAAGTCGCACCAAAGCTTCTGACGATTTCCGTTTTGCTAAAGCCGGCCTACTCTTTTCATCCGATGTCACTGCCCGTGGCATGGACTTTCCCAACGTTACCCACGTTATTCAGGTTGGTCTTCCGCGCGAGCGTGAATCCTACATCCATCGTCTAGGACGTACTGGTCGTGCTGGCAAGGAGGGTGAGGGATGGCTGATCCTCACGCCGTTTGAACGAAGTGAAGTACACCGTCGCCTAAAGGGTCTCCCACTAACGAAGGATGACTCTCTGGAGGCTGCACGTGTCGATATGACAGAAACAAGCCAAATGCCGGAGGGAGTGGCCAGTCTTATCCAAGAAACTATTGACGCGCATAGGAAGGTTTATCCAGACCAACTGGAGGACGCTTTCCGAGGCCTGTTCGGGAGCTTCCAGTGGTACAGTGATAAGCAGGGTCTGCTTGAAGGTGCGAACAGATTAGCTGAGTTTGGTTGGGGTCTGCCAAATCCCCCTGCGCCTCCAGTTTCGCTTTTCGGCGGCAGGCGCGGAGGTGGTTCTGGAGGTCGCGGAGAAGGCAGCGGCATGGCTGGGAATGACAGGAGAAGTGGCTTCGGAGGCGATAGGAGAGGAGGTGGAGGTGGAAACTATGGTGGAGACAGGCGAAGCGGAGGCTATGGCGGAGACAGGCGAGGTGGAGACTTTGGCGGCGAGAGGCGTGGTGGAGGCTATGGCGGCGAGAGGCGAAGCGGAGGCTTTGGCGGCGAGAGGCGAAGCGGAGGCTATGGTGGAGACAGGCGAAGCGGAGGCTTTGGCGGCGAGAGGCGGGGCGGAGGCGGAGATTCTGGCTACATGAAGAGCTCCTACTAAGTAAGTTGACTGCCGTGCGTTGCTCGGGATTCTCCAGAAAACGTGGGGGCGCATGAGCATGCTTCGTTCATGGATGCCCACTGCACGCCTTCTGTTGCACTGATCAACCACCCCTTCTCCCCCTTGTGCGCTTTACATCAACCTTTGTATGATACTGGGATACCCGGGCAACGAAGCGTTCGCGTTGGGACTGGGCGTTTGGGCAGCGGCGTCATTTCTGTAGAATGGTTGGCCTGGTTTATTTCTTTCCCTTTCTTGTTGTACACTCGCTGAATCTCCAATCTGCCATTGAGGAGTACCTATGTATTATGCGGGAGAACGGTGGCTTTGATTGGGAAAAGGAAAAGGGACAGTATGTATCATATGTAGAGTGGATAATGTAAGATGGTGAATTACGCGGAGTTAGTTCTTTTATGATTAGATTTGCTTCGATTCGTCACTGAGTTGGGGAATTGATATCGATTGAATTAGGGAAAAGGGAAGTGGATTCCAGCATGAATGAATTATGTACCGCATCTATCCATCTATCGGTCTGGACGAAGATTTGTAGATAGCTCACAGTATCCATCTACAAGCGTATTGCTCACGACGATGTTTTTCGCCGTATTCTCGTTGGCAAGATTCTTTTACATTGTAGCCCATGGTAACTTGTCTTCCATTGCGGGTTTAAAATAAAAGCATGCAAGTTGATTATGTCTCGTGTTGGTTCTCAAGCAAGTCGTGGTGGGCCAGATGGCTAGCAGGGACATGAACACTTCACCTCTCCTTTGATATCTGCTATTCAAAAGCCCACGTTGTGAAAGAAACGTGTTGCTCTAGGCTTTGTAGTATCTTCTTACCATTGCCTGACGATTGCACAAGGTGTACTATTCAAGTGGCAAAATACGCAGTACTGCTCCCTCCCTCTCTCACGGGTCAGACACCGCGTTCTCAAGAAGCGTCAGCAAAGCCCAAATCCGTCAGAAATACGCCAAACACCGTTTAAACACGTCTGGAAGCCTTCTCTGTAACTAGCGTAAGTGGGGAACGGTTGACCCAGGCAAGCTCGAAATTGTTCCCAACTATGGAGATGGGCGGATAGATACCGCGTCGCCGTTCCATTCGGTTTGGCACTACCGTGCATCGTCTCCGTGCGTGCAGCTGATGTTCGAGGCATCAATGTTGCTGCATGCGCCGTCTGGGTAGCGTATGTGGAGTACTGAGTTAGTCAGTGGTTGGTCGGGTGACCGCGTCGACGGCTACGCAGGTGCTGAATACGAATACTGTGGATGGGATATTTCTCAGGGTCGGGAGACTGAGATGGCTAGCGTATGTGGAGTTGGGGAGATAGAGGATTGGGCTGAGGGTGTTGTTTCGAGTGGAGTGGTTGAGTGGTACCAATGTACACGTCCATTAATCAGGAGGCGTCGTTAGCGTATGTGGGGTTGTGTGTTAGATGTTTCTGACTAGGGACGTAGCTTCCTGAGCCGGGAAAAAGTTCCATGGCGATATGCTGGCGAGGGGGTTGTTTTTTTGCTTGGGAAGTGTGCGGGCGGGTGGAACCTGTTCGTATCTTGAAGGCGTGGCTGTGATTAACTATGTACAGTGATCCTGGCACAACAGCCGACCATTGGTAAGTTGGGATTGATAGCGCTGGTTTCGGAAGTGTATTTCTTAGCTACTGATCCGCAACTTTAATGCTATTCTCGGAGTAGGTATGTCGTTGAGTAGTGAGACTGTCGACGTGCATGCTCTCGATCTGACGGGGAGAGCAGGCGAAGGAAGGGGTATGTCGTTGAGTAGTGAGACTGTCGACGTGCATGTTCTCGATCTGATGGGGAGAGCAGGCGAAGGAAGGGGTATGGCGAATCCGTGATCAACGGCGGCGATGGCCCGACGACAGCCCGACGAGCCGTACTCATGACAGATAGCGACTGTTGTCATACATGGCCATTTTATGCATGCCCAGGTGGACAGAGTTTCATGGAGGGACGGATCCTTCGGAAGGCGGGTTTGGCAATGGCTAGAATCGAGATTGACAAGGCGAATTCGAAAAGAAAAAATGAAGCATCTTCGGTGATAACCACGTCACGCGGACGAATAGACCAGGGAGTTCGCAATGCCTTGAAGTTGTTGAGACGAATGTAACTTAACGCTGGAATAGGCCTTCTTACCTTCTTCGAGGGTAGTAGATAGATAGTCGAAGTACAGTACTTCGTAGGTTGTCGGCAGTCGGGGCCGCTGTGACAGGAACAAGATTGTGATAGCAGGTATTAGTTGTATTCTGGGGATTATCTCGGTCCAATTGCTTCGTAGGATACAAGGTTCTCACGGCAGTGAAAGTGCATATAGTCTATTGAAGTAGAGCGGTAGTAGTTCACGTGGTCAACAGACTATTATGGCAGCGCTAGCACGCACTATCAACGCCGTTCAGCTTGAAGAATAGTCTTGATTCGCCGAGGAGCTGAAGGCTTCTGCTTGTGGACTAGGCAATGCGCAGACTCGGTCACGTTTCGAACTGTTCGGAGGTTTCGGAGGCACATCGATTACCTACATACCTAGGGACCCCTTCGTAGAATAGCCAATACATACTGTGTACTATGTTGGCCGGTGAGGAGCCGAGTTAAGAGAGGACCGCCCTGCAACGGCCGGCCCCTCGCTGGTGTTGCGGCGCCACGGCGTATCTCGACGGGTGTTGAAGAATAAGGTCAAGATGTAGCCAATGGGATGAAGCTGTGACGGTGAGTAGTGCATGCCAAGGCCAACTTCATACCTATGTACTGTAGCATCAGTGACACGAGGCATCACCCACTTTATGCATCCATCAGAATTCGAACGTCCAAGTCATATTGTCCGCTTGGCTTCTCCAAAACTAGCTTCAGCCACCGCCTCTAAGTAGCCAGAGAGACCCTGCATTCATCCCCGTCGAGCAACAGTCTAACATGACGTCCATCGAATTTTCTGGCGTGTACGCTCCTTGTGCTGGGCTCTTTTCTTTCGATCCTTTCCAACTCGAGGGCTACCATTGAAGGAGCCGCTTCTGTGGTCTGCAGCTGGTTGTTGGATGCCGAAGGACCAAGTCAGTGGCCGGTTCTGTTTGGGTGGTGATTGGGCAGGCCGAAGTCTAGCGGCGAAAGAGTCATATGCCAGTTGAGACGCATGTTGATGATAGCTGTGCGTGATGTTACCAGGGTAGATGTCCGCTTGACGACGAAGAAGCACGGCGACATGCATCTTCATGAAAATCACACAATCGTGCGGAGGTCCCGACTGTGGGGAATAAGCCCAAGGAGAGGTGCGATTGCCCGGAATGGCTTAGCGTGTATGGCGCGAGGTCGTGAATTGCGTGATTGCCTCCCTCCAGATAGGGCACTGTCCATGTCAACAGTGTGTCCAACCCCGCCGCACTTTGATCGTCATTGTTCATAAAGCAGCTTTGTCTCTGTCTTTTACCTGCTCCCTTTCACAGTCCGTTCAATTGGCAATTACCTTCTCACTATCAACTTCGGCTCTCCACTCCTTGCTTGCCCTTCAGCCACACCGCTGGCTCTCTCATCGACTTCAGTTTCTGTCATCTTGTCTTGGCCGACCTTTCCCACACAACCTCTTCAGAACTTGTCGCCTTCTCCGCCATGGCACCCAGCGTATTGCTGCCGTCGGAGGAATTGCAGGCCTTCGATCCGTCAACAGTGAAGCAAATGTCGAAGGAGGGTCTCGCTGAGGGTCTGACATCGCTGGAGGCGAACACACCTGTTGGGAGAACTGTTTCTGTCAATCCTTCTTCCTCTTCTACCAATGGCAATGGTCACTCTGGCGCTGCTACAAATGGTGTTGCGGGCAATGTGTGTTCAGGACGTAACTTGGGAGGCGGTCAATTTGTTACTTCCGAGTCTCTTTTGGAAAATTCAAGGAACTTTGCGTCCGGCAGCACGGGTCCAGACGGACCTCCTAGAAAGCCAAATATTCTTTACATCATGGCTGATCAAATGGCTGCGCCACTTCTCAAAATGAACGATCCAGATTCGGTCATCAAGACTCCCAACATCGACGAGCTTGCCAACACTGGCGTTGTGTTCTCCAGTGCCTACTGCAATTCACCGCTGTGCGCCCCATCTAGGTTCACCATGTGCACTGGACAGCTTCCCTCGAAGATTGAAGGCTACGACAATGCTTCAGTCCTGGGATCAGACGTTCCCACTTACGCTCACTACTTGCGGCGTGAAGGTTACGAGACTGTGCTCGCCGGCAAGATGCACTTCATCGGCAAGGATCAATTGCATGGTTTCGAGCATAGGTAAATGTTTCCCTCACTTTGACAAAGAAATGTGCGTTAATCTCTTATCAGGCTCACGTCTGACATCTACCCTGGCGACTTAGGTTGGACTGTGAATTGGGACAAACCCGAAGAACGCCAGGAATGGTACCATAACATGTCCTCTGTCATGCAGGCTGGCCCATGTGTGCGTTCGAACCAGCTGGATTACGACGAAGATGTCATGTACAAGGTCAGTCTAGTTGTTGCTGCATGTCAACTACTGCTCGAAGCTTTACTAACATCATCTACAGTCTCAGCAATATCTCTATGACTTTGCTCGTTCTGACCCCAAGACTCGCCGTCCCTTTGCACTGACTATTTCTCTGACACACCCCCATGACCCGTACACCATGACTCGTGACTATTGGGATCGCTACGAGGGCGTCGATATCTCCTTGCCCAAAGTACACATTGAGCGAGAAGACCAAGATCCTCACTCGCAGCGTCTCATGAAGACAGTCGATTTGTGGGACAATCCCATTCCTGATGAAGCGGCTCTTCGAGCGCGTCGAGCTTACTTTGGGGCCTGTACTTTTGTCGATGATCAAGTCGGCAAACTTCGAAAAATCTTGAAGGACTGCTACCTGGACAAGGATACCATCATCGTGTTCTCTGGCGATCATGGTGATATGCTTGGCGAGCGTGGCCTTTGGTATAAGATGTCATGGTTCGAAAACAGTGCACGGGTTCCGATGTTCATCAACTACCCTGCGAAGTTTAAGCCCAAGAGGGTCAACGAATCGGTCTCAACGATGGACTTGCTTCCTACGTTTATCGACTTGGTCGGAGGTGATGCCTCAAGGATACTGCCCATCGATGGTGTGAGTCTCTACAATTACCTTGTCTCGGACGAGCCTGGCGCCGATGAGGTTTTTGGCGAGTACATGGGAGAAGGCACCGTCACACCTGTCATGATGATTCGCCGCGGGCCCTGGAAGTACACAACCTCTCTTGTCGATCCTCCACAGCTATTCAATCTTGTCGAGGATCCCCAAGAGCTCAACAACCTCTCTACATGTTCAAAGTATGCCCAAGTTTTCGCTTCCTTCGAGACGGAGGCTCGTGAGAAATGGGATTTCCAAAAGATTCACCAGGATACTCTGGCCAGCCAACGCAGGCGCCAAATAACATGGAGTGCGCTTCAGATTGGTGAGCATACCTCCTCCAGTGTTATCTAAAAAGAAGACTAACTTGAGATAGGTAACAAAGATAGCTGGGACTATCAGCCTCCGGGAGCTGAGAAGGATCGCTTCATCCGCTCCCATATTCCGCTCGATGAGCTTGAACGTCGTGCACGCTTCCCTGTGGTTGACTATCTTGGCCGCGAAAAATCGGTTGCAGCAACTCATCACGGAATCGCTGGTGCTTACGGCGAGTAAAATGGTCGACTCCGAATGAACTTCGCGCCCTACTCAGGCCCGATGGATAAGCGATTCTTCGTGATGTGATCACAACTTCTTTACTGTATTCAATGGAGCGTTTTAGCGGGCAGGATCTGACGTATTATAGCATGGTACCGGTGTGGGAGATCAAAATGGCTTTCATCTCGTCTTTATGTACTTAGGTATATATTGTATCAAGATGGCTTGAGTGAAAGCTTAGTTATTGACATGGACGAGCAATGATGAGGATTACTTGCATCAAATACACATTCCTGTTATGAAAATACCTACGATTTATACAGACTTGTCATATCCGTCATGCATTATTTTAGATACAGCTCACTGGTTTTGAGTGCAAGAAGCTGACTAGTTCGTTGGTGGAAGTGGTGACACGTGACTGCGTCTGGCCGCCACCACTCGCCACAGCGGAGTGCATGAATGAGTTAAGGAAGCTGGCACCTGCATTTACTCAACACATCTGCGACACCGCCAACGTCCACACTCATCACTCCGCCCAGAACGGTGTTAAACGATCGTCGCCGTCTCTTTTCCTCACCAATACGTCCCTCGCCAAAGAAACAACTCGCCATGTCTACCGCCGCCCGCCGCCGACTAATGCGAGACTTCAAGGTGGGCTGCTCCGGCATGCGTCGGTTTGCTCTGCAGCATCAGGGCAGACTGCACAGCGCCATGAAGCTTATTGAACACGTTTGCTAACAGTGCTGGCATACAGCGCATGCAGACTGATCCCCCAGCGGGCGTCTCTGCATCTCCTATCGCCGACAATGTCATGACTTGGTACTACGCCCCCGCACGCTACCCACGGACTATCGGGCGCCGGCTCACAAAAGTACAGGAACGCGGTGATTATCGGGCCTACGGATACGCCCTTTGAAGACGGGACCTTTAGGCTAGTGATGCATTTTGAAGAGGCCTACCCGAACAAACCCCCCGGAGTGAAGTTCATCAGCCAGATGTTCCACCCCAACGTCTACGGCACGGGCGAGCTCTGCTTGGACATTCTACAGAACCGCTGGAGCCCGACGTACGATGTAGCTGCCATCTTGACCAGCATTCAGAGGTGAGACACGGCACGCAGACGGTCAACCCTGAATAGCGGTGCTGACGGAAACAGTCTGCTCAATGACCCGAACACATCGTCCCCCGCCAATGTCGAAGCGTCCAACCTGTACAAGGACAATCGCCGGGAGTACACCAAGCGGGTGCGCGAGACGGTGGAGAAGAGCTGGGAGGATTGATATGGACGGGGAGGGAGCCAAAGCAAACGGTGAGCAACAGTGTGCGGGAGTTTACAGGTACGGGAGCAGCGGTCATACTGGTTGTTGGACGGCACATTGATATGGTCTGCTTCTTGTTTCTTCATAGCGCAGGTGTTCCGGATTCTTTCAGATAGTCATGGCGGCTGCGTGCCTTTTGTTCAGTCAAATACCATGTCCGTTACGAGAAGATGCAATAGTGTGCCCCCTGGGCAATAGTATGTATGATTGTGTGCGAGTGTGTGTGTATATACAACCAACAAGCATGTGCGGGCGGGGAGGACGCTGCGAGGTGGGGAGCTACGCGCTAGTTGGAGAGCTTGCGGCCGTCAACAAGCTGAGCAGCCATAGGAGGAGTATTACGCAAGGGTGTTGTAAGGCACATGTACAGGTACAGGGACAGGCATAGTCACAGTTGCTCTACCTACAAAAGTCCACCAGACACTTCGTACAGGTATTCCAGGTCGGCGCCTCTGCTGGTCACGGTCGAGGGGTGCGCTACTCTGAAACGAGGTGCTGTCATTTTCCCCTTATGCCAGGCGGGGCCTAATCTCCTCAACGCGCCGAGCACTAAAATACGTCGACGACGTCCCACGACAGGAGTCTGCAGCGCCGTACAGCACGATTCCGCCCAGCACAATATATCGACCGTCTAGCCCCAGCACACCACCGCCGTCATCATCTCCTCCACCGGTATCGGTACAACCCCTCCCCCGCAGCTGCTTGAGAGCGCGCCGACTGCAGAGCGACTGAGGCCGTCGGGCCGGAGACGCGATTTTCTGCGGCCACCATGTCTTCCAATACAATAAAAGTGGTGGCGCGGTTCCGTCCGCAGAACAAGATCGAAATCGCAAGTGGCGGAGAGCCTATTGTAGCGTTCAAGGACGATGACACATGTACGATCCAGGTACGTCGTCCGTCTTCCATCCCATCCCATCCCCTCCCCTCCCAATCTGGCCGCACCACGTGCTAATCGTCATGGCCCTCCACAGTCGAAAGAGGCCTCCGGGTCCTTCACCTTCGACCGCGTCTTCGACATGAACTCGCGCCAGAATGATGTGTTCGACTACTCCATCCGTCCGACTGTCGACGATATCCTCAACGGCTACAATGGTACCGTGTTTGCTTACGGCCAGACAGGTGCGGGAAAGTCATATACCATGATGGGTACCAGTATCGATGACGACGAGGGCAAGGGTATCATTCCGCGCATCGTAGAGCAGATTTTTGCGAGTATCATGGCTTCACCGAGCACCATAGAGTACACCGTCCGGGTCAGTTATATGGAAATCTACATGGAGCGCATTCGAGATTTGCTGGTGCCGCAGCACGACAACCTGCCGGTGCATGAGGAGAAGAACAAGGGTGTTTATGTCAAAGGCTTGTTGGAGGTCTATGTTGCTTCGGTGGAGGAAGTCTACGAGGTCATGCGAAGAGGAGGAGATGCAAGGGCAGTTTCCGCGACAAACATGAACGCAGAGTCCTCGCGTTCGCATTCTATTTTCGTCATCACCGTCTCCCAGAAAAACACTGAAACGGGCTCGCAGAAGACTGGTCAGCTTTTCATGGTCGATTTGGCTGGTTCCGAGAAGGTTGGCAAAACAGGTGCAAGCGGCCAGACGCTGGAGGAAGCGAAGAAGATCAACAAGAGCTTGAGCGCCCTCGGCATGGTCATCAACGCCCTTACCGACGGCAAATCTTTGCATATCCCGTACCGAGACTCGAAGCTCACACGTATCCTGCAAGAATCGCTGGGTGGAAATTCGCGGACAACGCTGATTATCAATTGCTCGCCAAGTAGCTACAACGATGTCGAAACGGTGGGCACGCTACGATTCGGTATGCGCGCAAAGTCGATCAAGAACAAGGCCAAGGTCAACGCAGAACTCAGCCCTGCGGAGCTCAAGGCCATGCTGAAGAAAGCTCAAGGACAAGTCACTACATTTCAGCAGTACATCTCCTCTCTGGAGGGCGAAGTCTCTGTGTGGCGAGCGGGAGAGAGCGTACCCAAGGAGAGCTGGGTACCGTCATTGGAACTTGGCGCGCCTGGAGCCAAAAAGACCCCCTCGACTCCGCGCGCCCCAAGGATAGACGCTGCGAAAGGATCAGAGACGCCGTCAAGACCAGACTCGAGGTTGGATCTTGATCGAGCGGGAACTCCTAGCATACCTTTGGACAAGGATGAGAAGGACGAATTCTTGCGGAGAGAAAATGAGCTACAAGACCAAGTTGCAGAGAGGGAAACCCAGCTTTCCAAGATTGAAGACCAGCTAAAGACTACAAAGGAAGAGTTGCAGTACTTCAGGGAGCGGGATTCGAAATCAAATAAGGAAAACGAACGGATGACAACCGAGCTCAATGAACTGAAGATGCAAGTCGAAAAAATCAACTTTGAAGGCAAGGAAGCTCTCATTACCATGGATGGGCTCAAAGAGGCCAACGCTGAACTTACTACCGAACTTGACGATGTCAAACAGCAGCTCCTGGATGCCCGTATGAACGCCAAGGAGGCTGGTGCAGCATTGGATGAGAAGAAGAAAAAGAAGGCCGAAGCCATGGCACAGATGATGGCAGGGTTCGACCTGGGAGGGGAGGTGTTCAGCGACAACGAGCGATCCATCCGCAAGATCATCGAAGAGCTGGAAACACTGCATGAGATGGCTTCTTCAGGCGAGGCTGTTGCACCTGACGCACTACAGGAGCTACGCGAGAGGCTGCAAGAGACTCAAGGCATCGTACGGCAAGCAGAGTTGTCCCTGGCGGCCCGCAACGAGGAAGACGCATCACACAACCGACGACGGGAGGCTTTAGAAGCCCGCGTTGCCGAGTTGCAGCAAGAGTACGAGGAGCTCCTAGAGCGCAACCTCGGAGAAGCCGACATCGAGGAAGTAAAGGCTTCCTTGAAAGACGCCTACGGCACACGTCAAGAGGACAACATTGAAGCTGCCGAGGAGCTCAAGCAAGACCTAGCCCGCAAAACCGAGGAGAATCGGAAGCTCAATGCCGAGGTTGAAAGCTTACAACAGCGTATCAAGAGCGGTGCTATTGCTAACGGTGTCGCCAACGGAATCAATGGCAAGACGGTACAACAGCAGATTAGCGAGTTCGACAATATGAAGAAGAGCTTGATGAGGGACCTGCAGAATCGATGTGAACGTGTAAGTTGGCCTCTAGCACTTCCCTGACCCATTTCCTTTCCTTGCATGGCCCGGCCCTTTTTGAAAGAAACTAAGCTTACCATTAATTAGGTCGTCGAATTGGAGATTTCCCTTGACGAGACACGCGAGCAATATAACAATGTTCTCCGAACGTCCAACAACCGAGCCCAGCAAAAGAAGATGATGTTCCTTGAGCGCAATCTTGAGCAGCTCACTGTCGTTCAGCGTCAGCTCGTCGAGCAAAACTCCAGCCTCAAAAAGGAAGTTGCGATTGCGGAGCGCAAACTCATCGCGCGAAATGAGCGCATCCAATCTCTGGAGCAACTGCTCCAAGATAGCCAGGAGAAACTCACCGCAGCGAATCATCGGTACAGACCCTCTCTCATACCTACTTTCAAACCCTCTCCATCTTCTCCATCAAAGAAGTCATCATCTTCTGTCGAATCTCCTTCGCCAAAGGACGATATCCCCCTCCCTATCACCTTCTCTGAAACTTTCAATAATTGGACATCCGTTAATCTTTCTGAAAATAGATTCGAAGCCCAACTCACGGCCGTCAAAGAGCGTCTCGAGGCCGCCAAACAGGGCTCTACTCGCGGCCTAGGATCGCCCACTTCAGGCGCCTCCTTCGCATTCGGCAACGCCGGCGGCTCACGCATCGCAAAGCCCCTTCGCGGGGGCGGAGGTGGCGGAGCCGTGCAAGACGGACCCTCACTTCCCGTCCTGGGACAATTGCAGGCACAAGAGTCTGGCCAGCAAGGCAGTGGGAAGAGGTCAAGCTGGTTCTTCAATCAACGGTAGATGACACTACGACAACGATTTGGTTGCGTACAACTGCAAGGTGACGGGTGATCAGTGGCGTTTTGGATATTCATTCATGCGTGGATGGTCGCACGTGGCGCGGGCGTCTTTGTCTTCTCCTTTCTCGATAGACACTGGCTAGGAGTTTCTTCAAGATGTGGTACTCGCTTTGCTGAGCTTTTGAACTTGCTTCGATTGATTTTGACGGATCTGGGTGGAGGCGGAATATGGATGTGGAATTTGGTGAGGGAGAGATGGAAGACGGGAGGTTTGGAAGGTTGGGACGAGAGGCTGCGACGGAGGACAGCAAGGGGGACGGGACGGAAGCTGGAACGGAAGCTGGAGCAATCGCTGTGGAACAAGCATCAGGGAGGCCGGGATTTCGCAAACGTGCAAACGTGCTATGTCATGCTATGCCCTTATGAGTCCGTCATGCATCTTGTGGGGCGTTTTTCCCCCCCTCGTTTTTGGGACTCTTGTTTGCTTCGTTACTTTTTATTATATGATATATCCCCCCCCTCATCCCCTCTCATCACCCGCTATCCCTCTTTAATCTTATATTATCGCTTGTCGAATCGATCGAGTGGACGGTTAATTGAGGATGTAATCAATGGGTCATTTAACTTTGAGTTTTGTTTTCGGGTTGTTGCTGTCGAGCGGTCGGTGGTCGTGGCCGTGGCCGTGGTCGTGGTAATGGTCGTGGCGAGGATTAATTTTCAACTAAAGATAGATATCTGTAGTGTTTTAGAAAGTGATAGATGAATGACCTGGTTGCTTTGCAAGTATTTTAACCACCAGGCAGAAAACGTCATGCTGTCGACCACTACGAAGCAATCATTCAACTCCACATTCGAACCATGCAAGACGTCGTCCCCCCCAAACCATACGGCACGTGCATAAATACTGGATGTTTATCTCAAAGTAGTAGAAAGTACGTAACTATGCAAATAGATACTATGCCCAGTAAGGTGCTGGTGCAAATATATCACCAAGCGAGATAACTCAGCTCTATCTAAAACTACACAACAACACCATCCATGACCTCACCACCAGTCGACTTTCCGTCTTCATCGCTGCCATCATCCGCACCAACCGTCTCCACAGCCGCACCTTCCTTTGCCTTTTCCTCCTCCTCCCGCTCCAGCTTCGCTTCCGCCTCGGCTTTCTCCTTGGCTTTCTCCGCCACGTGATTGATAATGTCTGGGTTTTTCTCGTTGAAGAAGCGCAACAGCATAGCTTTGCGGTCGTCCTTGTCGACCATCAGGTTCGCGCTCCCGGGATGTCTCCACAGTGGAAGGACCATGCGGAATGGGAAACCGTCTTCGCCGTCGCTCTGCTCGATGCGAACAAAGGTACATCCAATGTCCATGTTTACTAATTGGTCACCGACTTCGCCGATGTGATGGGCTCCGTCCTTTGGAAGGATGGGGAACATTTCAATGAGGAGCTTGTAAAAGGTGGCTTTGGAAGTACAATGGACTATGCGCTTGCTCGCCCACGGCTCTAGGATACGTATGCCCTCGTTTTGCAGACGCCATGGTGCGGGCAATTGCCTGTCCTTGTTGACCTTGTGGGCGACGAACATGATGACACCGCAATGGACGAATTTCATGCCGCGGTACTTGTTCTGGTTGATGATGGATTTGGCGAGCGCGGAAGTGTAGTAGAGCTTGTTGAGCAGGAGTCCTTCTTTGTTTTTGACCATGAAGCGGTCGCGCGGGAAGCGATCTGAAATGCCGAAGAACTCGAGGATCTTGGTGACATCGGAGTTGTCTGGGCTGAGGTATTCGAAGTACTCCTTGTTTTGTGATTGCTGCTCGGGCTTGAGCTTAGCAGGAGCGGATTGTGGTGTTGAGACGTTGGTAGCGGGATTTGACAAGTCTTCTACGGCGGCCACTACGGGTTCAGCAGTTGCATCTTCCGTCTTGGTTCGCTTTGCGACGTCGTCGTTGTCATCTTCTGTATCCTCCAACTTGCGCTTCAAGGGTGATTGCTCTCTAGTCCTGGCTTCGCTATTTGACTGTTCATTCGACTCGGTGTCATTAGACTCCGTCTTCTCAGCCGCAGCCTTGGCGATCTTGAGGTCCTCCTCGTTGTTTGAGCTCCGGATTTGCGCAACTTTGATATCGTCCAATTTCTCCAGCACGGCGATGAAGAAGCCTCCTGTGTCCTGCATGTGTGGGTACACTCGAACGCAACGCTCGAGCGGTATACGCTCAGCCTCAGACGCTGCAGTTGGAGGGAAGCACCCGGGTACGATCTTGTTTGAGAACTGGCGGGGGTGCTCTGCTTGTTCGTTATTGATTTTGACCCGAACAAAAGCATCCCAGGAACTGAATAGGCTAACGGTCGTATCTTTAGATCCATGAGTGTAAGATGTGTCCATGACTTTCCACTTGGTCAAGCCAGGCTTTCGCTTCAGGTTGGGAAGCTGGTGTTGACAGTCGACGAGCTGCACTTTGGAAACGCCACCGCAGGCTTCGATAGCGGCTGCAACCACAGCCTCGTTCTCGATGGGGTTCATACTGCAAGTCGAATATACCAAGCGACCGCCCTTCTTGAGCATCTGTAGGCCTCGGAAGAGGATGCGCAACTGTAGATTGTGCAGACCGAGGCCATCCTTGGGCGTCCACTTTGACCACACCCCAGGATTCTTGCGCGCGGTACCGTCGCCAGAACAAGGCACATCTGCCAGGATGCGGTCGAACTTGAGGTACTGCTTCTTCCCGCTCTCACTGGTCGGGAGCTCGATTGAGGGGTAGATTGAAGCGTCATGCTGAGTGACGATAAGGTTGGGGAAGTTGAGCCGCTTGACCTGGTGCACCAACATGCCTGCGCGCTTGTAGTCGGTATCGTTGGCAATCAACAAGCCCGTAGATCTACCATCGTCGCTGTAATCACCACCATCATCTGAGTTTGGCGACTCCCCATTTGCCGCCTTCTTGACCCGCTCCTCCTCGTCACCGTGTATCATCTCGGCCAACTGTGCCGTCTTGCTGCCAGGCGCAGCGCACATATCCAGCACAACCATGCCTGGCTTGACGTCCAGAAAATGCGGCGGGATCATGCTCACCACCTCTTGTCGGCTGATGTTTCCCGAAGCGGCTTCAGTAACGAGAAACTTTTGGAAGTCGGCAAATGGTGCATGGCGACGCACAATCTTCTTGTCGGTCTTCATGTCCCACACCAACTGGTCAGGGAAGGCCGGGACAGGCTTAGGCGGCTCGACAGGCTGGCCTTCGAATTTCATGGCAGTGATAGCTGGAATGTAGCGCTGCTTGAAGATCTCACGCACCGCCAGCGCGTCGGATTTGGTGCCAGTGAAGCGGAAGCTGTTGGGTAGGTCCGTCGCCAACGTCCGCCACATTTCCTGGAATTCTTCATCTTCCAGGAAGCCGCCTCGCTCATAGTAGCTCTTGAACACTTCATTCTCACGCGAAATGTCCGACCAAGAATCGGTCCTCACATCTCTGCCGCCGCCACGATTGTTCTTGCCTTTGCTGCCTCCACGGAACGGCTTGCGCCCACCGCCTCGTGCTCCACCACGTCCACGTGCCATTGCCGCCGATGTGCAAGATTGACTCCTTGGGCTACGACAATGTCGGAAGAGGTTGCGCGATGCCTTGGTAGGCGTGCTAAAAGGTGGGAAAAGGAAAAGCCGCTGAGAGAGTGAAGTGTCGAAAAGTTCAGCAACCGATTAATTGACTAGCACTAGATACCGTAATTCCTGGTAGCTCCGCGTTGAGGTGGGCTTGATTGGCGGGGCAGCTGCAACAAGTAGTGCAGGTTAACTCTTGGCAGGGGTCCGAGCGCGCACACTGATTTTGCTGCCGACCCGCTAAAACACACACTTTTCCCTCTCTTCCTCTCCAGCCTCACCTACCGCCCGACCGACCTCGACACCCGCCAGTCTCATACTAACCATCAGCACAATGGCAGGCTCCACGTAAGATTCTCCATATACAGCTCCCCGCCCCTTGATGATGACTGACACACCCCAGCGTTCCCACCAAGAACCAGCTCGCGGTTCCCGAGTCAATCTTGAAGAAGCAGAAGGCCGCCGAGAAGGCCAACGAGTCGCGCGCCGCCGATTTGAAGAAGAAGCGAGAGGTGCGATAACAATCTCCCGTCATCTGCTCTGCAGTTAGGAGTATCACGTTGGCTAAGACTGTCTTAGGCCAACAAGAAGAAGCGATCCGTCATCTTCGAGCGCGCCCAAAAGTACACTGCCGAGTACCGCAAGGCCGAGCGTGATGTCGTAGAGGCGAAGCGTGCTGCTAAGCAGAACGACTCCTTCTATGTCCCTGCCGAGCCCAAGCTGGCCTTCGTCGTCCGCATCAAGGGGTACGTTGGCCCGTCCGACCCGTCGTGGGAGTTTCTGTATACTAATCACACGCAGTATTAACAAGATCGACCCCAAGAAGCGCAAGACCCTCCAGCTCCTCCGTCTTCTCCAGATCAACAACGGTGTCTTCGTCAAGTTGACCAAGGCCACCTCTGAGATGCTGAAGATCGTCGAGCCCTTCGTCGCCTACGGATACCCCAACCACAAGACCGTCCGCGAGCTCATCTACAAGCGCGGTTATGGCAAGGTCAACAAGCAGCGCATCCCCATCTCCGACAACGAGATAATCGAGGCCAACCTCGGCCAGTTCGGCATCGTCTGCGTTGAGGACCTCATCCACGAGATCTACACCGTCGGCCCCAACTTCAAGCAGGCCTCCAACTTCCTCTGGCCCTTCAAGCTCTCCAACCCCACTGGTGGATTCCGTCCCCGCAAGTTCAAGCACTTCATTGAGGGCGGTGATCTTGGCAACAGGGAACAATTCATCAACGGCCTCATCAAGTCGATGAACTAGGTTGTTGATGGTGGTGTTGTGGTACAAGCATTCTGCAGGCGTCTGTCTTGGAAATTAGTCGTGATGATGGCTGCCTCGGGGATGAGTGTTGGCATGCGCATCAGGTCAGACGATGGTCTACCATACGGTTTCCAGGTCCCGGCGTCAAGGTCGAACAAGTAGAGCGGCTTTCTACGAATCATGCAATGAAATCAAAAGTTCAGTTCATTGTTGATTTCTGTACAATTGTGATAATGTTTTCTCCGTTAGGAAAAGAATCAACTGTGAAATCTTTCGTATGAAAGGAATTAATTTCGAAATACGGTCGTCACAAACCTCTCGTTCTCATGTGTTCTATTACTCGAATACATGTATAACGTATCTTTGAAGAGCGAAGATTCTATCTTGAGCTACACAGCCCCAGGTATATCCTCAACCCCATTGCGTCCTATATCCGCATCGTATGCTACATCTCCTGTGATACATCCACGAATCATGAAACCAAGTACACTTCCATCACAATGCATCCCCCCTAATCCCACCTCAACTCAAGACCTCCGCCATCCTTCCAACCGCTCACTCCCGCCCCGCCTGCTTCCTCTCAATCTCAGCCACCTTCTCGTCGATCTTCTTAAAACTCCAGTGCGATGCGTCGAAGGGCGGATACAGAAACGGGCTGTCACAATGTTAGTACGACTCGTGCACGACTCAGGACGGGAGGAGGTGGGGATTCATCCTACCGTAGATCGAAGCGGTTGTCTAGATGATGGTGGATGAAGTCAGCATTATTTTCCGATGATTAGACCGGTGATAATGGGTAGAAATGGCGGAGTAGAATTTTGGGTGTTTGGGAGTTACGTACCATCGGGTGAGTAAGCTTCTGCGTGGTAGGATGGGGTCATCTGATAGACTAGTTAAAAGTAGAACAAACGCGGGAAAGGATTTTACGGGTGTTTTCTTGGATTTGGTTGGGAGTGGGGTGGGACGTACGGTTGTTTGTTTGTGGCGGTTGATCTGGAGGTTTGGGGCTGGAGTTAGTCTTTGTTTTCTTGTTTGCTTGCGTGTGGCTGGGGAACTGGTATCACGTACTGCGTAGAATCGATGGAATCTCTTCACGATATCGGCAACTTCTCTAGCGGGAAGGTCTCTCCAATCGCTATTGACGGGGGTATTTAGAAGGGCTTTCACATTTTGAGGGTTGAGGTGTTGGGATGTGGGTATGACGGTGGTGGGGTTACGTACTGCGATTGATTAGTAGAAATTACGGGGGAACGAAGCCATTTACTCACCTGGAGGAGCCTCTCGAACATACCCCAAGGCCCGAGCTTTTTCTATGGTGGGGGTTAGAAGATGTCGAAGATGATCGTGGATCAAGGCCTACTTCTTTACGGAGCTGCGTGGGGAGTTAGTGTGTAGCTCGTGTGTGTGATTTGCTGGGACCTACTCTTCCGAGGACACTCAGCTGGGCATAGGTAAATCCCATGTCTAGATTACAATCAGCCTGGTCTTATATAGCTACATGTCTTGAAGTCTTACCAGCTTCGTCGCTTTGTGTGTAATCGGCGGTAATCTTGCAGTAAATGTCAACAGAGCCCATTTCACATGTGATTTCATTTGGGATTTACTTACGGGTTCAAGTTCAGCGGTAGGTGTGGCATCAACAAACTCCTGAAGGACAGGGAGTTCGAACTCCGAAGATGCCCAGCCAATGAATGCTTTCAGATCGACTTTGGAGATGCTCTAAAATTCACGAGATCAGAGGTGTTCCTCATGAACTACTACTCCATGCGTGGTCACTTACGCCGATTGGATTTATATCTAATATCGAACGCATCAGATCAGGTCACGATTATAAAACAAAGAAAAAGAGGAGGAAGAGCAAGGTACATACCTGCGCTCTGCGCGTTGGCGAATGAAGTTAGCATGTGTCACATACATTTGAATATTGAGCTGACGTACTGAGCAATCATATCTAAGTGGGGATATAAAGTTAGTACTTGTCCATTATTCAGAAGGAGGCAATATCTGCCGAACGAGGGGTGTCATATATGAGAAGGATGGACAGTTTTGCGCAGTAACAAGCAAGGAACGGGGGAAGACTTGCTTGGTGAGGTAACTACAACGACAAATTAGCATTACTCTTACACACGATTGATAACAAGGAATGTCTTACCCTCGAAGACACTCGTCCACATTCCCTAGGCTTTGTCAGATATGCTTGGGCAGAGTTCTTGTGCGCCTACCTGATCCTAACACTAATAGAGATCCCCATTTCCCGCGAACGGTCGGCAATAGTTGTGCCATTCTACGAGTCAGTTAGTGTATGCATGGCATGCATTTCCAAGTCAGGGAATTACTAACAAGTAAGCAAGCACCATCCGCTCCCTTGCCTACGCTGTATAAGTTTATGCCGCGCTAGCCAACAAATGTGTCTCACCTGTATGTTCTGAAGGGCCAGGTTCTCCCTGGAGGTTGGTGGGCCAAATTAGTGCTTGTTCAATGTATTGGGTGCAGGAGTTACGAACGAGTCTTTTCCGCCATGAACTTTGAATTGCGGAGTAAAGCCGGTTGCAGCAGAGAACATATCCTTCATCGCATTGCTTGTACAGAGTTAATTTGTGTCCTGCAATTCGAGCACTTAGAATACTCACAAAACCGGGTCTATGTTCATCGAGACTGCGTGGGTTAATTTATATTTCGAGTGAGTTTTGAGAATCAGCGTTGCTTACTGTGTTGGGCGCCAATTGCATCTGCTAGCCTCTGCGCTCTTGATCGTGTCTACACATTCATGTCAATAAAGAAGAAGTGAAGAAAAAACGGGGGAGTGCCTCACCTCCTCACTGCTCTGTTTCTCCATTCCCCTAAGGCACGTTAGATGGACTTCATGAACCAGGTTTTCAGGGTACATGCATGTAAACAGTGGAGAGAATATGACCACAGATTTCTGAGATGAAAGTCAGCATGTCTTTTCACTTGCACAATTCAATTGCATACCTTGAGGTGATTTCGGCACCCATCCTTCTGGAGCTGCTGTGCCAACGATGCGTCGGACATCATCAAGGGCCTGTTTATTGCCGTTCTGGCAAGCAAAGTAGACCATGCGACAAGCGGAGAAGACAAGCGTCGAGGTAGCACATGAATCGATGCCACCACTCAAAGGCACGAGAAAACCCTTCTGGCCACTTCGACGCAGATAGTCCCAGAGCCATACTGCTGGACCCAGCGCGATTTCCTCCATTGGCGGGTGGATCTTTAGAGGCTGAGGCGAGCTAAGACGCAACTCGTTGTTGGAATCATCACGTTCACTTGACAAAGAAAATTCGACCTCGATTCGCTCATAGACTGGACTGGAAATGGATTGATGGCCTCTTGAAGGATCAGCTCGGTAGGATCGCACTTCCTCTAGATCGAAGGTCGCGGTGATGACTTCAACGTCTTCCAAAGAAAACTGAGAAGCTTGAGCGACGACATCGCCGTTCATGATAGCCATGGCAGATCCGTCGTAGTATAGTCTATCACCATCGCAGCCCTTTTGATTAGCATAGAGGTAGATTCCCCCATTCTTCCGCGTTGCCTCACGGATAAGGCTCAAGCGGGTATTCAGCTTGCGTAGTTCGTGATGGCTTCCGGAGCTGTTTGTAAAGATTTCCACGCCATTCAGACTTAGGTCCACGTGGGGCGGGTGTGCACAGAATAGCTCGTGACAGGTTTCCAAACCAATACAGGTGTCGATGGTCGACACGACGGCATCACCAAACCGGACTTTCCGAGATCCCTGTATGGAGGCGATCATGGAAGGTAAGTAGTAATCTTCACAGTATTGCGGCCTAGACCCTACAGAAGCGTACGAAGTCAGTACATGTCTCGTATGCATTTCTTACAGCGGCACTACTTGCATGGCACGAAGAATCTACCCTCGCGGTAGTTCCCATCCATAGCGAGGAAGAGCTTAGGGCGGATGAAGACAATCTTGCCGTCTAGAAGTACTACACGGCAATTGTAGCGGTTGTTGCGATGGACAATGGGCATGCCGACGTCGATGATGATTCCATGAAGGAAGGTATCCTCGAGCAGAAGCTTCAGCATCTCCATCGAGTGCAGATAGATGTCAGACTCGAGGAAGTGATCCAGACAGCCATAACCTGTGATCTCAAGCTCAGGTCCTACTCTCAACTTTGCACCGGCGCGCTTTGCTTCGAGAATGCTCTGCTTGATACGGGACAGGTTGCCCTCGTAGTCCAGAGCATGCTGATTGAGGTTGCATGTGGCAACAGTGACTAGTCGCCCCATGGTGTAAATTCGGCGGACAAGATCAAAGGCGGACGATGGACAGGAGATGATTGTTGGGAAGAGTACGGTATTCCGTTCCTTCGTACAGATGTTCCGATTCCGAAGCTCGGCCGTTTCGTGGTGGGGCCAATGGCGGGGGGGTTAACAACCCGTTTTTACGAGTCAACTTGCATATGTTATAGAAACAAGGCAGTATAAAATACAATAGTGAATGCTTGGGAGATGGATGCAAGGATGAGAGATCATAGTAGTGCAATCTAGGCTAGCCAAAGGATCATCTGACAGCATTGGTGAGATCTATTGAAGATCCGAGATCTGCCCTCTGTAGTCATTGTACTTACAATCTTCTGCTGCCGGCGACCCACACCGGAAAACAATCCTTCCAGGCCCTTCGCGACATCACATTTTAAGCGCAACAATCACACACTGAAGCAATTGTGTCTGCATCCTGACCTGCTGTGCTTCCGTGACACTCTACGGCTTCATCTGGCTTCCGCGCATGCAGGTTGTTGTTGCGCTAGGCTCGCCCAGACCCCGTACTTGCACCAGTCCACCCAGACCGCGTCTTGTAGAGAAACACCACTCTAGGGGCCGTCACGAGGTATTCCATAGTAGTATGGGCTTCACTCCCTGAAAAGTCGACATGGCTGATACTCTTCCCCCCGCCGTCTCTCGCAGAGGAGCACGACGCCACATGATGGGAGATCCGGACAGGACCACGGAACGCGAGTTTTACAGGTGAGTCTCCCCGGGCATGCATCGCTTTGGAGACTCGCGCCCTGGGGCAAGTAGAAAGCATACAGTCCGCTGATTGTGTATCGTGCTCTAGGTATTATCACCATTCACAGCGTCCGAAAGGTGACAGTCCTCAACCCTCTCCCGTAGTCGCCCCCGTCGAGATTGCTCCGCCTACTCCACCTGCTTGCAATCCCAAACCTTCCCAAGATAAAGCCTTGACAGCTTTCGCCCAGCTCGGAGCTCTCCGATTGAACACCGGCCGCTGCTTGATATCCTTCTTCGATCGAAAGTCATGCTACATTGTCGCGGAAGCCACACAGACGTCGTCGCTGAAAACCGGACAAGCCGAATTCGAACAGGACACGCTGTGCTGGGGAACCTCCATCTTCCCCAAGCAGAATAGCATATGCTATTATACAGTCAAACTGCCGTTTCTCCCCACTAGTTCAATAGATGAATACAACGAGGTGCCATCGCTAATCGTCAACGACCTATCCAATGACGATCGCTTCAGGGACTACCCGTCGGTAGTCTCTGCACCCTACACACGCTTTTATGCTGGCGTTCCTATTCGGACCCCGAGTGGCCACAGTATTGGCACCTACTGCGTTTTGGATGACAAGCCCCGCCATGGCCTCACTGACTTCGAGCTGGCGTTCCTGAAAGATATGGCCACCACGGTCATGCGCCACCTGCAGATGTCGAGAGCGACCGACGATCACAAGAGGGGTGGGGTTATGGTGAAAAGCTTGGGGTCATTCGCTGATGGCAGGTCCAGTTTGGAGGAGTGGCTGGACTGGGAGGCCGAAGTCAATCCTACGGCAGCTGCGCAATCCGATGCAGACGCGCCAGCGCAACGCCAACGTCGACCGACCGTCTCGTCGCCGACTTCCAGTGTGATTCCTGCCCAGATTTCACCTCTTGACTCTGGAGTCCTTAGCAACGGATCGAGTACACTGTCTTCCAAACACACTCATTCAGCATCCCCTAGCGTCGTGATACCCGACACTGCTATCTCTACACCTGCCACGGAGCCCGTGTGTACCGAAAACAACAAGCCCGAAGTAACAACGAAAACTGCGTCCTCTGCAAACAATGGTGAAATCGATTCCATGTCCCCGGAACTAAACACCATCTTCAGCCGAGCAGCGATGATGATTGTGGATGCGACCGAAGTTGACGGTGCCATCTTCTTTGATGCCAAAGTATCGACATGGGGAGGCCTCGTCGACGACGATGTCCTCTCCGAGCAACCTCCAGAGCCAGACAAGCCATGTGTCGTCTTGGGCGCTGCACACTTCAAGGGTGAAGATACGGCACCCCCCTGCCACAATTATTCGATGTCTGAAAGTGTTCTGAAGCACCTATTGCGAAACTATGCTCATGGCCAGATCTTTAATTTGGAAGACGATACTGCCGCCACCGGAATGCCTCCTGATACTCCAGGCGAAGACTCCGAGTTTGGAACGTCCAGAAGATCGGAATCCTCGAAGAGTGCTGACGATGAGAACATAATGAAGGAAGTTTTCCCGCGCGCCAAGAGTCTTATACTGTATCCATTGTGGGATACTCATCGCGACAGATGGTTTGCAAGTCTCGTCATTTGGAGCTCAGATCCCATGCGCGTGTTCACAAGTGAGCAAGAATTGAGCTACCTGGCCGCCTTTTCGAACAGCGTAATGGCCGAGGTCGCTCGGTTAGATACTAGGCTGGCCGATTCGGCAAAGGCAGACTTCATCTCATCAATCAGTCACGAGCTGCGTTCTCCGCTGCATGGTATTCTTGGAATGACAGACCTTTTGAAAGAGACGCAAATCGACAGCCAGCAAGAGAGCCACGTCCAGACCATCGAAACATGCGGAAAGACCCTACTGGATACAATCAATCATGTGCGTTATATTGATCTGACTATTGGTTTCTTTTGAAAAGATACCGGCCTAGGTTTCTAGGCAGAATCGCTGACTTCGTTACAGGTGCTCGACTATGCAAAAATAAACAATCTGACACGAGGATCGTCCAAGCGTCGCACTAAGCGCTCAAAGACGGCGAAATTGATCACTCCTGGCGGGGGGCATACCAATGACATAATGACAATCATATCTGATGTTGACATGAGTGTTCTCACAGAAGAAGCACTTGACAGTGTGTTCGCAGGCTTTCACTTTCAACAATCTGCAGTATTGGACAAATCGGCAAAGCCTGATGCGTCGCCAGTAGCCGTGATAGTGGACATCAACAAGACTGATAATTACATCTTCAGAACTCAGCCCGGAGCATGGCGACGCGTAATCATGAACCTTTTCGGCAATGCTCTCAAGTACACGCCTGCAGGATTTATCAAAATCAAACTTCAGGTGGTTCCGAATCCTGACTCCAACGACGACTGCGCAGAACTGCGACTGACTGTTGCTGACTCAGGTATTGGCATGTCTGAGAGCTACGTCAACAACAGGCTATTTCATTCTTTTGCACAGGAGAACCCTCTAAGCCAGGGCACTGGGTTGGGTCTCAGCATTGTCAAGCAGTTGGTGGAATTACTCGGGGGAGACGTAGAAGTCCGCAGTGAAAGGGGACGTGGAACTAAATTCACCGTCTCCTGTCCTCTGAAGACTTCAACTATATCTCCCTCCACTAGAATTGGAACACTATCGCCAGACCGAACCATTTTGGACGTCTTGAAACGCACTCAAACTCTCAATGTTCATTTCGTCGGCTTTGAAGACGAAGACGACTATTTTCCTGTCGAAAGCTTCAAAAGCAAGAATGCTACCACACTCACGAAGAAGGCGGTGGACAGTCTATGTGTAGATTGGTTCGGAATGAAGACTTGGAAATATGGATCAGCAAATGCGCCTTCGCCAGACCTGTACATTGCAACCGAAGCCGGTGCACGGTACTTACGATCGCAATACAACCAGGACCCTGAAAAGGCACTGATTGCGCCAGTAGTTGTTGTATGTCGCGGAGCTGCCTCCGCACAATCGACCACTGCAATTACTGTTCCAGGATTGATTATTGAGTGCACAGCCCAGCCTTGTGGCCCGCATAAGCTTGCAAAAGCTCTTTCGTCTTGCCTCGATCGTTATGCCAATCGAGTTATGACTCAGTCGACTACCACTGACACTCCGATCAGCCCTGTGATGTCGCAACTCAACTTGAAGGAAAATGCTTCACCTCCTAACACTAGGGTGAACATGCTTTCGGAACTAAGTCGTCCAGCTATGATCTCGACGATGAGCGCGCCAGAAATTCGTTCTTACAAAAAGGCTTCCATACCAAAAGCAGCCACATCGATATCACTGAACTGCCTCGCTGTCGACGATAACCCGATCAATTTGCGCCTCCTACGCACTTTTGTCGAGAGGCTAGGCCATACGCATGTTCTCGCAAAGACTGGACTCGAGGCTCTCGAAGCATACAAATCCATTTCTGTGAATCTGGCTTCTGCATCTTGCAATACTTCAGTTTTGGTCCCCGTTTCTACATCTACCAATACGACTCCTTCGTTGTCGCCAACTCGTATCGACGTCATTCTCATGGATATCAACATGCCGGATATGGATGGCCTGGAAGCGACTCGGCAAATTCGTACCTACGAACGCGACAATGGCCTCGCACCAGTCACGATCATTGCGCTGACGGGACTTGCGAGTGGTGAAGCGCAGCAAGAAGCACACGCGAGCGGGGTTAACCTCTTCATGATCAAACCGGTGAGGCTGGCGCAATTGGAAACCGTTCTCAAGGGTGTAATCAAAGGCAGTTCAACGCCAGTGATCAAAGAACAAGACCAACGAGCGAGGAGTGAAGATGATAAAGGCGATAGGGGAATGAGGGCGATTAACGAAACTATAGACCACGCAGAAAACCCAGTAAAGAAAGGGGGGCATGCGAGGACGCAAAGCCAGGTTTGAGCCAGCATGACGGCTACTGAAGAGGTAATCACGACGACACCAACAACCATGAGCTTCAAGTGGTCTCATGGTCTCATAGAGGGGAGTTCTACCTTCACTTATTTGTGCATATATTCTACCAACGGTCAGTCCCGGCGTCTGTATACAGCCAGCAACGCCTTTCTTGATCTGTGCTTGGAAGAATGTTGCCAGACTTGGGCCCAGTACCTGCTGTTGCATCGGTCATCCAAGGCGGCATTTTGTCTCTTTCTCTACACAGGATAGCGTTATACCCGACAGCCCCCGCATCATTTGATTATGCGCCCGTTCGAGCTCGACTGGCGGTATGGATGCTATTAGGCGTTCTACATGGCAGGGCGTTGGACTCCATTAGGTACTACTCCAAGACACGATGATGATGATGATGCCCTAATGAATCCACAATAAGAAAACGTGTGCATCCATTTTATTTTACCCTTTTACCCACCCACGCACGTGAATGAGGGGAGGGGGGGGGGGGGGGGGGGGGGGGGGGGGGGCGGGGGGGGGGGGGGGGGCGGGGGCGGGGGGGGGGGGGGGGGGGGGGGGGGGGGGGGGGGGGGGGGGGGGGGGGGGGGGGGGGGGGGGGG